>JAWQRP010002007.1:0-16905 GCA_033557875.1 Quadriops clusia | reverse complement strand
CCACCGTATTCGCCAGATTTGGCTCCCAGCGATTACTGGCTGTTCGTAGACCTCAAAAAAATGCTCACCGGTAAAAAATTTCGCTCGAATGAAGAGGTTATCGCTGAAACTGAGGCCTATTTTCAGGTAAAAGATAAATCGTTCTACAAAAATGGTATTGAAATGTTAGAGCGGCGCTGGAATGATTGTATGGCTCTTGACGGAGATTACGTTGATGAATAAAGCCAATTTTGAACAAAAAAAACGCGTTTTCTTTATAAGGCCCGGGACTTTTCAGCCCATGTGTTAGCTTACTAGTAGCGTTCGTAATTGTTTTCGCGCGGATTTTTTTTTCATATCAATAATTTATAAAATGGTTTTATGGAATCGCAATAATTTTTAAATTTGAGATGAACATAGAATTATCTAGGGAATGTGTTGTTTTTTGAAGTTAAAAAAAATTAAGCCTAGAATCACAGATATCTGTGCTAGAATGCAAAACATTTCCAAGCTAACAAAGTTGTCCAAAATGAAGTATACCTATTATTTTTTATATCAATAAGCTAAAGAAACCTGGGGTTAGATGTTTAAAAGTAAATTCTTGTTTTTCTACTTGATCGATAATCCGAATATCGCGTTTATCCGAACTACCCTTAGTCGCAATTAACTCGAATGAAATTGAAATAACCTTTCTGGAAGCATTATACGAACGCTACCTTTAAGTGCAAAACGTCATAACAAATAAACATTTCAAAATGTAGGTTTTGGTGCTAGTGAAATCCTTTCCCTAACTAGCATAAAAGTAAAATCTAACACAATTCCATGATAAATTAAATACTCGTAATGATAATCTATTGTTTCATTTTTCATCGAATTGTATTAGATTTAAATCTTGTTCGCCCGCTTTCGTAACACTATTTGTTTATTATATAGCTAAGGTTGAACTAACAACAACTACAAATCAATAGGAGTAAATTTAGATATAGAAGATCGTCTTGGACCCACTGTCAAGCTTACATTAACAGATGGCTATTTGATCAAAAAATGTTACCTGAAGTTGATTATTCAGATAGATTCAATAAGATTTCGTTTAAATTACGTAATAATTACGTAAAGCTCCTTACATAGCAAACAGAGAGCAAAGGTGGCGGCAGGTCAAAAGGTTCCCTATCATTTAATAGATCTTCTGATGCTCTTTACAGTACGTCCCCTTAGCAAATTTATTAATTTTAAGTTTAAGCTATCTTCTAATATACTTAAATTATTCCAAAATATATGGAAACTTTATCAAAGGACGAGTTCAGGGGGGTTAAACTATCGATTCGTTGACCTGCAGGTATCACATTGACCTGCACATTATTAAGTACATACGCGATTTCTCATCAGAATCCTTCGGTTTCATTCTTGGGCAAAGCCGGAGTCTCCTGCAACCTTGAGCAAGACAATAAATTTCAACGGCCGCAATTACATTAAGCACAATTATGAGTTATCCGGAGAGCTGAAGATCGAAATCTTGATTTATCCTCGAGTCGAAATATTAGAGCGGTTGGCAGCCCTGCGCCGCGCGGCGTAGCTGAGCGAGTGTATTGTTCAGGTAATTAGCCAAGTGACTGTAATTGAAGTCTCGTCCTGCCATTGGTCTGCAGGAGCAGCTCACCCAACCGTGCTAACAATTACGAGAGTGAAATTCACACACGCTGACTGACTTAATGATTGTCTTTAACTCCAGTTAGCCACTCGTGTAAGATGAACTCTAAATATAGATCTGGAGATGGCGAAAAGAACTGTTATTCGCGGCCGTTGTATACGAACTTTACGAAATAAAAAGGAAGAACGAAAACGATGAGGAAATTCCAGCCTATATATGTGCACGAGAGTACTCTCTCACATAAGACGAGTACAGGGTGTTCAGGTGAATATGTAACGCAAAAAACGCGGTGTTGTTTGATCTACAAAGAGGCGGCAAAAGCGCGCCAAAGAAGCGGCAGTTTTTATGTTACATATTCATCTGAACACCCTTTATAGTCGTCTTACTATAGTTTTAGTTTTTAAGTAAAGATGTGAAATCATGAGAAATGCGGTTATCCATCCTTAAAATCGTGACGGTGGTTAATTGATCTGTTTGGTCGTGAATCTGGAATTACAGTGATTGTCGAACATGAATCCCGATCGTAACTACTACCGTTAAGTCTGTAATCAGCAACAAAAACATTTTAACAGCATGTTTCGATTAAGGGGTTTTGCGCTTTGTCCTTCGTCCTCCTGCGATCGCAGAAGATTATTATTTCTGCTACGAACCAGAGAAAATATTAGCATGAACACTAACTATCCGTAAACACTAATTAATTAATATAAATTATTTAATATAAATTATTTAATATAAATTATTTAATATAAATTATTTAATATAAATTATTTAATAGTAGTATAAATTATTAAATATAAATTATTTTATATAAATTATTTAATATAAATAATTATATTTCGTGATATAAAAAAATATTATTGAATAATTCGCGCACTGATTAAGCATATCATCTAACACGCTTACCAACCAACATGTATGCTAACCAACACGTATGCCAACCAACAGGTATGCCAACCAACACGTATGCCAACCAACACGTATGCCAACCAACACGTATGCCAACCAACACGCATGCCAACCAATACGCATGCCAACCAACACTCCTGTCAACTGACATCTATGACAAGAGTAAATGTTTAAAACGTAAAAGTCACTAGGTAGGGAAAGTTACTAGATGGCGTTCACAACAATGGCTACACACTTCCTAGCAAGATGGCCGCCCTTAAATAATAATTAAGCTTGCAAATAAGTCACAAGGACCTAATAAACAACACAGCCAACTAGAAATTATAAAAAATCGCGGGATAAGCGGTCAAAGCATTTCTTAGTGATTATGGATTACAAGAGGTGAGTATGATGAAAATTATATGCTGTACAAAATTATATCTAATTCAAGATAGGTACTTATAAGGAGTATAGTAATAACAATAATAATAACTATAATAACCGTAAATCATATTAATAGTAATAATAATAATGATAATAATAATAATAATAATAATAACAAGGATAATAAAAATGAAATTAATACTGATAATAATAATAATAATAATAGATAATACAGTAATAATGAATAGTAATAGATAGTTAATTACAATGTATACGGGTCGGGGGTGGCCGAAGTAGCGCGCGTCCACCAGGTGTGCACCACGTCACGCGACGGAGGAGGCCGCGACGGCGAGGCGTCCTGAGCGTCGCGACGAGCAAGGACCCCGACGATCGACGCCTGAATGTGCCATCACCAACGCCCTACCCAATTTTATAGTACGGCTGAGGGGCCACAAAGAGGGGGCAAAACACTTTTTATTCCATCCAGAGACTCAGTCGCTCATCTGCAAGTCGGATAACACACCTAATTATCAAGTTAATATGGCCATTCTGTATGGCCGTTGGAAAGAGGTTTAGATTTGGCTGCGGGCGAGAGAGACCGCGCTCGAAAGGCACCCCCGGCCAGAGAGAGAACGCTAGCCACATTGATATTATAAGTAAGTTCAATAGCTGTATTCATTTGTAAACTAAGGCCGCCGGTATATATTCAGAGGGAAGGGCAGAACTCATGTATGTTTCATACAATTTAAACTACCGTTATATTCACCACGCGCCCCGCCAACGACGTCCAAGTAACGCGAAAGCGACGAAAACCACGCCAAAGCAAGGGCGGCTGAGGGCTGAGGAAAGAAGGATTTCCATCGCGTATAACGCCAGACTTACCACACCACCAGGCGCCCGCTTATATCCTTTTTCCTTTTTAACACACTACTCCCGAATCATAAGTAAACAGATGATGACCGACGCTCAGACCGACAGGATTTAAGATATACCAAAACAGGAGCGAACGCCAAGGACGCCGGGATGCGTTGTGGAGATTTCAATGCTTCCTCATTTCCATCACATTCTAGTTTAGAGCATCGCGTTGCATGATTCTTCGCGTTTCATTCTCTTATTCCCTTAAATATGAAACAATCTTGGATGCTAACCGTCGTAAAGTTTTGAAATATAGAATTTGCGAGGCTCATGATGGAATGTGCCATACGCAAATACTTAAAATTCATTTTAAGCCTCTGTATAAGCGGATATGCTGTAAGTTTGGTAAATCCTGGATTGTACGATTGTACAGGTTGTATACCTATGTATTATAAGCCCAAAAGATATTACATTCAAATAATGTAAGTCTCACAATATAAGTTCAAACATTGTAAGGTCCAACAATATAAGTTTAAACAATGTAAGTTCAAATACTGTAAAAACGATTAACGTAAGATTAAATAATTTAAATAATATAAGCTGCGATAATGTAAGCTCCTTTAATATGAGGATAAATAATGTAAGGTCAAGTAATATAAGATCAAATAATGTAAGGTCAAATAATGTAAGATCAGTTATTGTAAGATCAGTTATTGTAAGACCAAATATTGTACAATCAAATATTGTACAATCAAATATTGTACAACCAAATATTGTGAACCAAATAAAGTAATGTCAAATAATGTAAGATCAAATAATGCAATCTGAAAGAATATAAGGCCCTAAGTCCCGTGTAGTGTAAGTCAGCAAGGATTATTCCGGACTCGGTCCCGGATTAATCCTCACATACGTCCTGGCCCACAAATAGACCGTTTCAGCGGAGATAGAGGCGCGCTGAAAAGTAAATCTGAATATGCAACGCGAATAAGAAACGGGGAAGAATGCATAATTCAAGATGTAAATTAGAAATAAATTAAATATTAAAATTATGGCAAGAAAAAGAGGCCTTATTGATTATGTATGCAGCGAGGAAAAATTAAACCCCTAATGAAGAAATATGCCTTCGGAGCGGCCGCTCGCCGGGAAATTACCGCGCCGCGATTTTTTAACCCTCTCAAGGACGCGCGCACAGGTGGTTAGGCGTGTGGGGGGCAGACTTGTGGATTTTTTCAATTTACATACATAATCCCTTTTTGAACGAGCCGGGCGGATTTTTCCCTCTGGGGCGAGTCGAGTGCCTTGATGATGCCGCCCCTCACCTCACCTTAATCTTGAAATTAATCACTTTCACTTTTTCGTACACTCGCTGACTTTCATGGAAACACAAAATAAAATGCAATTACATAAAAACTAATAGTATATAAATAATCTACAACATAATTCAGAGTGTTATCCTTGAAACTCTGAAAATCGTCCAGAACGATCTTGAGTGACAAAAGCATAACAAACTGTTAAGAAAGAAAAAGTTCAAAAAATGTTTATTGAAAAATACCAAAACCATATTTTGGGGTTTTGCCTCCAGTATTTACATTCAAGCTATTTTACTGAAATTTAATTAGGAACTTTGTCATCCAATTTGCATGATCTTATTATATTGGAAAGAAGAAAAATGTACCTTTTGTAATAATCCTATTACATAACACTATTTACTGAAGAAATATGGTGCAAACCTTAAAATGTAATTATTACTCATTGTGTATAATACATACATACTTATCTATATTTTACATAACAATCTTACATCATGTAATTGAGATACAAAAAAGTTACCTAAACCTACATAGGTACGTCCACAATGATTTTATTTATCCATTCAATATTTATTAAGGGCGGTTTGTATTTTATTTGCGGGAAAACGTGCGAAAATACAATTCGGCGAGTTTTATATGGCGCGAGTGTGCAGCAGGGCGGCGGCTGGCGAGGCAGCAGGGGAGAAAGAAAGGCCAAAGTTATGATAAGTACATATTTTATACGGAGATACTTGATGTTGATGTGCTGAATTCATACATGTGAATGTGGGGCTTATTCCGGGTTAGATTCTGAGCGGCTTTTCTATATTTTTACAGCATCTTTCGCTACCTTTGACTGCTCCATTCCGCGCGATCGGATCGCGTCAGCAACAGGGGAATCGTAAAACCGAAGGGCCGCTACAAAACGGACTCCAGCTCGTTATACGACTTCCCTGTGGCTCGGCCATATTTTTACTTATTTTATGTAGATCCCGACGTAGGTGAACGCACCTGAAATGTTGCATTCCTTCAAAGGCACAATGCAACATGCACAGTTTCTTCGCGCACCCTCACACACGTATTTGCCCTCTCACAGGACCACCTAGCGCTTCCAAGCGCCAAACCGGCTAAATCCGGGATAACATTTGGAATTCCCTCCTCTCAAATCCAACTCAAAAAATATTTCCCTTCCCACTCCAAACCGTATATTTTAATAAATTTCGTGGAAGACTCACATATGAACTCCTTCAATATATTTCATTGTGATGTATTGTGCCGCTTATTTCATTTTCGCCCCATCCCGGAAGCGACCGCACTTACACGGGAAATAGAAAAAAACTGCGCAGAGAAAACAATATTTTTATATTAAATAATTTTGTCTATGTTGGGGATTCCTTTAAATATATACCTTACTTCCGAAATCTAAATCTAATCCACTCCATGAAAAATGCACAATTCAAAGAATTTTATTCGCACTTCTTGCGCCCATCCATCAGCTATTTATTATGCCCCTGGCTGACTGTACAAGACAGCGAAACTCATAAGCATCAGAACTTTTTGAGATTTCGCGATTCGCCTGGAAGTGCAAAGTAAACAGTTAAAAAGTCCAACACTAAGTACCTTCCTCATTTTACTTGTAAATGCCCCTATGTGTCCGACGACTGCGACGAAGGAGCTCTTTATAAAATCGGGATTATGTAGATTCGAAATAACTTTTCTTTTAATGCTGCAGATTTTCGAGGAGCCCCTCTTCGCCGGAAATAAGGAGGCGACACGCTGGGACGAATTTGTAGCTAGCAAATAACGAAGCAACAAAACCAACATTGCACTGCGAGGCCAATAATATATTTATGCAAAATTTTACAAAATTTAATAAAACCGTACAAGAATTAATAATAATATTCATTAATATTATCATGATTTCTATTACTTATTCCAACGGTAACAGAATAATTATTAACTTAAAACATATTTTAACACTTTAGTGTTAAATAAATTAAACGTTTTACGCAAAATGACTTCCTCCTACCAGATTGAAATCTTTTCTATCGCATTAAACTCTCTTTTAAAATTACGCCAAACTAGATTCACACAAAGATGTTTGGAGTACATTGTGTTCATGTAATTAAAGCGATAAATAACTTCTCAGTGATCTCACTATTTAGGTTTTCACACCTTTTTGAGTTTACTGCAGGGCGATAAAATAAATGCAGATAATAATAAATCAAATGTAGACTTCGTTTCCGGGATGTGCGCCCTAGGAATGTATGTATACACAGATTGGTGAAATATTTCTCCTTGATTGTATCTGGGCTCTTCCGTACGCACTAAATAAGAGGAGATAAAGAAACCGCTGGTAACGGAGGATACAAGGGGGTCAAAGCGGAGAAAATAGGATTGAAGGGGCAAAGAGGGATAAAGCAGAGAGAGGAGATAAATACCGGGATCAAAGTTTATACAGCATCAGAAAGATGACACTTAAAACAAATGCGAAAATTATAAGCAGCCATTCGGTGCAGTGACGGCGAGGCGTAACACTCAAGTATCATTCCATATCGTTTATGTTCACATAAAAAGTTACTGCCTCCTTTTTCTTACGCTATATTAAATTTTCAGGGCGATATATCGCCCTCACTTTTAGAATCACTCACTCTTTTAATGCTCAGATTCACAAGTTCACAGTCAGCGCCCAATAATAAAAGGAAACACTTTCGGGCTCTTGCGATATGAGACAAAGTATTTGTGCAGAAAATATAGGATAATGTTTTCGAATACGTTTTAAATTGATATCGTTCTGTTACCGCTTGAATAAGTAATAGAAACTATTTTAGATTTTATTTTTATTTATAAATTTTATAGATACCTCACTAAGATTTGAACAAAAATATATTATGGAGCTTTTTGAAAACTTGTCAATATGTTTCTTTGCAGCATTTTTAATTTCCTATACTATATACAATACTCATCTTCGTGGAGAATACTGTACTGTTAATAACCTTTGGTGCAGCTGTAATGTCCTTAGAAGTAGTTTGTTCTGCAAATTTTTTAATTTTTTGGGACATTTTAAGAAAATTGGCGTTTCAATTGACGGAATAACACTTCTTCTGTTGATCTAAGTTATTCATTCTTCGTTTATCTAGTGTTATTCTTGTTTGCTACCGCAGTTGTCTTGTTTCTCACTTTTGTTTTTCCTACACGACTTCTTTCATTACTTGCGGATAGTTGATGGCGATTGTTTTTTCAGTTCTTCGGTGTTGGATAACACTGTGGCATTATTTACAATATCGATCGTCCTTCTGTAATAGTAATGACGTTTTTGCTTAGGGTCATTATTATGAAAGAGTAATTAAATAGTACATCCGTAGTCTTCCTCTATTTTATTGCAATTGACTGAAATTTTCCTAGTTAGATAAGTACAGTTTGTAGAAGTTCTTTACCTTTTGAGTAGTTTAAAATTGAGTTCCACATTCTGTTCTTCGCGCTATAGGATACAGGTCTATATCAATTCTTGCATTAGCTCTTTATAATCTTCTTTTTACTGATAAAGTTTTAAATTTTCTGTTTTCTTGCAATAAGATCATACTTTGTTAAAAATAGAATATAAAAATAACTTAAAATTATTTTGGATATACCTATTGTTGGAAACATGTAAGATGCAATAGTGAAATAAAAACAAAAACAGATCTTACTAAAAAATAATAATGAAAACATATAGGGGAAGGTTGCCGAATTTGGACCGTCGCCTAGGTTGGACCATACACATATTGAGGCCTGTACAAGAGATATACGTCGAAATGTATGCAAACTGTATAGCATTGAAGGACAGTAGGCTGATACAACCATTAGTGCGACGTTAGTTTCTGTAACAGTGGTTATCGAAAAGATTTGGCGTTTAGTCATCTCTAAATTAAATAATTTAACAAACGGCAGATCCTTCTTAGTCAGTTTTAAAGTAAGTAGCAACAAATATTATTATATATTCATAAAGCATATTTGTTCAGTTACAAATTACTGAGGTAGATTTATTAATATAGGTTAGGAGTAGTGTTATGTATAATATTTTGACATATTCGTCGATGTTGCTCAGGTTGGACCATATCCCGGTTGCTTACATTGGACCGGTCCAATTTAGGCAACTAGGGCGTTTTATGTTTAACAATGTATTCCGAACTAATATTTTATATTTATTTTATATCAGCGATTGCTGAGAGTGCCTTTCGTGCTTCTTGTATTTGGCCTGTTAACAGACACATCTTCCAAGATCACCAGTTTGCACCATCAGATATTCTACAACATCAACAATGTAATAGCTGTACTGAAACTACAATAAATACTGTGAATTCAGCAAATACATCAGTAACCATGGTACTCAATGACAATGAAAGTGGCAATAGTGATTCTGATGTTGATTTTTAACCGCAAGAGAAAAAAAGTAAAAAATTTGAGGATATTCTTCATGAAATATCACCTCCACCAACATCATCATCTTCTTCGCTCTAATTGCCCAGAAAGCAGTTATAATAACCAGTAATCATCATTTTCAAGAATTACAAGGTGCAAAAGATAAAATAATTAATTAATAAGATAAAGTCACCAAAAATTGGGATAAAAAAAAAGAAAGAGTACAAAATAAAAATACTTCGTTTTGTACTATATGTGATGAAACAAAGGAGGAAGAGATGATCCAATGTATTAAATGTTGCTCTTGGGTTCATACAAAATGCGCTGGAGTAAGTCCGAAAATCAAGAAGTACTTATGTTTCAATTATGCTTGATGGTCCATTCTGAGGAACTGGTGGTTCATTCTGGGAAACCAGATTCTTTAATTGGACCGTTCACTCGATTTCTATAATCTAAACTTTTATTGTATTCATTTGTATTTTCTTAAAAATAAATTACGTTGTATTGAAGGTCAGAATAGTAACTTTAATTTATATTGAGTCGTTTTAATTAAAAATGTTTCTACAAGATGTTATATTAGAAAATGTTTAAGTGGTCCAACTTCGGCAACTCTCCCCTACACCATATAGGTATATATCATAAAAACAAAATTCTTCTTAAATCTCAAAAACGCCAATATTGCTGAAAACCATTTAGAATCGTTTTTGCAACGCAAGAAAAATAATTCTACGAATGGGGGGACATTGACTTGGCTCGTGTCAAACGTATTGAGCAAACAGGAAATCCATGCACTTCATTTTTTGCCTGTCCAGTCATTAATATTCGTCAATAAATATCGAAATAAGTGGCTTGAACGTCTCAATTAGCTAACCGAGCGAGCAAGCGCGCTAATTAAATTAAATCTATATCCCACATTTCTCCCAGAGTCACCGACAAAAAGGAGTTTTCAAGAAACCCGCCGAATAAAAAGATAAATAAAGCAAATCCATTATTTAAATTTTGTTCATAAAAGAGTGAAGGTCGCGGGGCATCCTTGAGAAATATTTTCGGGCATTCGTATTTGGTATGCAAATGTTATAGGCACTACTGTGATTACATGCTTTGGGTTTTTTTTTGTATTATCAAACGATGGGTTCAAAGCACTTGTACGAAACAAAAAAAATGAAATTTGTGTAGAAATTAAACGTTTCATTTGTTGGAAATTACTTAATAATTGAAATATTGAAATAAAAGATAATAAATAAAATAAAAATGAATAATCCTAAAATAAAAAACTGATAATATTAAAATAAATAATATTAAAACATAAGTTTAATATTATTAAATTGAGATTAAATAATTTTATAACACAATTTAGTAAAAGGTAAATTAAGTTTAAAAAAATCCAAATAAAATTGAATAAATTCCAAATAAAATTTAATAAAATCTAAATAAAATTTAATAAATTCCAAATAAAATTTAATAACATTAAATGAAAAATTAATAATATTAACATAAAAAATATTAAAACATCCGATGTGAGATCACAGACCGTAATATTATCTCGGCACAATTGGCGGAGGCGCGCGGTCGAATCAGACACAGCGTTCTTACGCAATTAAAGTGAAATCCCACGAGAAGTAAAAGTTCATTTCTAATTTTGCGAATCTACATACGTGCATGAAATTTGAATACATATGCCTATAATGCCGCAAGTAATAATAACGTGAAACTGAGATTTCCAAGCGAATTTTTCGGATAATATCCGTTTGTTGTCTACAATTTCTGAGCGTGAAGTGCAAAGCGGATTCGAATCACTTTATGGCCGCATAAATATTCATCTCCTTATTGTCGATTTGGTATTCAACGTTTGTCTCGTAACGGTGCAACGGAACGTGCTTTATAGTGCATTAGAATAAGTAAAAATGACTTTCTCTCACTTTTCGTCTAACGCTTCCTCCTAGAGTGCGGGCAACAATGGCAAAGACCTAGGCAACATATTGTTTGTGATTTAATTAATTATCATTGTGTTTATGCACATTAACGACCACGCCTTATTTAAGTGTTAATTTATTGAGTTTTTATTCAGGCTTTGTGTTGGCACAGGACGTAGACTAAATTTGTTCTTAATGGACGTATTAAAAAAATAAATGGTTAAAGTTCCTTTGTTTCGTTTCAGGTCCGGAGTGACATGAGATATCTGCACTGAAAATAAATTAAGGTAATTTTTATGTTTTATGTGGGCTATTACGGCGTACATACAAAAGTTCGTTATTGCCTTTTGTGGACTTACTTTACTAATAGCAAATAATCTGACTCACATTAAGTTTCCTGTTGAGAATGTTACGTTACATAGAAATGTGGTAAACGTAGGAATATAAATTACAGGACTGGAGACACAAAATCGACGGACCTCACACATCTTGACCACCGGCGTTTGTGACATACCCCGAGGATAACGGACGCGATGTTGAAACAAATCATCGTTTCTGGAATAATTTCGCGTTAAGATAGATTGATTGCTGTATTAGAAATACGACATTTGCCTACGTGACTGTGCATCTATTTGGTCGGCCACTTATTATTCCGCTCGTCCTGCCTCCAGCCTGCGGTAAATGTGTGCGGATTATTACTTTATACTTATTTAATTACCAGTTAACAGTTACCGGCCTTAAACAATTTAATTGATGTATGTGGACGTGCGCACACAAGTTCATTTTGCACAGGTTCCTGCTTATAAGTGTTTTTTCTCGAAAACTACAAGAATACAAACGCAATTCTATTGTTGCTTAGGTGTAGGTCAGGCGATTGCGATTCCTCAAGCGTATGCAAAATAGTTTCCTTTACAGTTATAACAGATGAAGGGGTGGTCGATCACCCACGTCTTTCTAATGGTCATCGTTAATTTCCCTAATACAAGAACATCCCACTGCACGTTTCAAAACACATGCAATTATGTGAAGCGAAATAAAATTTGCATTGTCGAGTTTCAAAATGATAAATTAACTTGACCTCAATTGTATAATTACGTTACAAATTGTTAAAAAAGTGTTGTTTAATGATATTCAATTATTTCGTAGTGACTTCGGCGCGCAATTATTTATACAACAAACTGAGGCGGATGCATACAATTTGCTTCTTTTCGTCGTGCTTGCATAAATATTAAAAGTCTAAGTCTTTTCGTTAATTTAATTAATGATGTCCCTGTAGGAACTGCAATCTCGCGGTTTCAAAAGGATATTGCGCTCACTCCGCGATGAGATGACTTGAAAAGTGTTTGCCAGTAAAAGATCATTCGTTTTCTTATGACTCACGTTGTTGCCTTACTAAAAATCGATAATGATCAACGTGAAATAAATCAGATTTTTAAATGACAGATGTAGGCAACAATAAAACGAGAATGGTCTGCGCGGCCTTCGCTGTATAATGGAGCCTTCCCATTTGGGTACATTTATGAAACCAGGAGCTTTGCATGCCGGATATGCAGATAATGCCTGAACTATCTAACTCCTTATGTGATCATTAAAATAAATTGATATACATATTATTGTCAATGCAAGCACAGAAATTCATTACGAATAAAGTGTGAAATGACATACCTCATTACCTCCTTAGCTGCATTATTAGCTTCTTGTGTTAAATAATATTAAGTTATCTAGAAATTCAGTCTTGGAAATGTTGAAAGCGGCAAGAATTGCTTTGTTCGGTATATACACCGAAGTTTTGTTTATTTTGAATAGATAGGTAAGAAATTTATGCAAATTTACCTACTAGAGCAAAAAATGGGCTATTATAAAGTACACTTGTAGTTATTGAGTCGCCAGCTTTCATTTAGTGTTTACGATGTCCGGCCAGGTATGTAATTTCTCAGGTGAAGCCTATTAACGCCTCGCCCTGCTTAGGTTGTCCCGTGACATGTTAATAAATATGAACGTTGCACTCTGGAGTGAGTGAATTATTCCTGCGGAGCTTTTCGAAAGTCAATTTATTAAGGCTTTTAGCAGGACGTCGCACAATGGCGACGTTGACGGCAACAGCGTTTTCTCAAGAAAGACAAATTACTTTCTACCTTAATTAATATGCGGACTCAGATCCTGGCAATGGTTCGGAAACGCCACGCAAATAGAACTGCAATTGGAACCTATCGATGCTGAGCAAGGAGGCACTTGACTGCATGAGAACGCAACTTTGCCGTAAATGGCCGAAGGAGTAGATGCATTTGAAATAATCATTCCCTTTGTATATAACCAAAGAAAGTGATAAAAACTTCTTTTAAGATTCTAAAAAGACTAATAGATACTGATAATACTAAAAGTAATAAAAATAATCCGTAATTAGGTATTACAGCAGCTATTTGTTGTGGATAGATTAAGTGCGATTTAGCTGTGAAGCCATCTTGTGGACTGTTGTTCTGAGATTACCATAAATTATGCAACTAATTTACACAATTGCACATAACACAGCCGGGCTATAAAGTTAAACGGCTTATAATTTGCATTTTTACTATCGGTTAATACCTATTAGTTAATCATCAGTTAACTAGTTAGCCGGAAGTAAGGCTGCAAAGGTTGTGCTATGCACAAGTCTGCCTCAGAATTCAAAACGTGGTGTATCATACAAATAATTTGCGATTCAAATAAAAAGCTTTAATCCGATTCACATTACCATGTAGCTGTATACGTCCTTATTAGGATAAAAGAGCTAGAGTATTTATCATTGTTCTCGCCATCCTCGCGGAGCAATGAATAAGCAACAAGCATTCTTCTGCGCCGTAAAAATTCGGACCATCATTATGCATTATTTGATTAGCTGTAATGGTCTTTTGATGCTGGAAGTGATAATCAGAGATTTTAAAGGAACTGATTTTAAAATAGCCTTCTCATCTTCGACGGAGGATTCAATTTGAAACGATCTTCTTCGGTTTGCAATTTCTTGAGATCGTGCTGTTGTTTAAAGTATCATTGTCGAATGGGCACAAAGACTCGGGATCAATGCACGATTTGAATGTATAATTGCCATCCGAAGTCCTTTTTTTTTCGTTTCATGGTACTGTTCTAATCCTTACACGCCGTTTCGTCATAGGTACGCTATTTCCATTTAGTATCGTTTACAAAGGTTACACACATTTCCATTAGAGTGAAATAATAATTACGACCGATTTACATGTTGCAAGATAAAGTGGCACGATTTGAAAGTTTTCGAATTTTTGTGATAAGAAGCTCCAACGTCGGGCCGAGTGCGTTTTTCCCTGAGTTAGTCATTTCCGTCGAAAGCAGTAAAAGGTGCGCGAGAACGTCTTCATCGAGTTGCACAACAATGTCATCGGGAGTATTGGACAAAAGTTGAGGCCGAAAGCTAAGCCTCGATTAATTCCCGCAGCTCGCCTAAGTTACGCTTCTTCCCATAGCGGAGTTCCATATCTCCGGTAAGCCGTTATATTGCGTTGTCACCTGTCAGCAACCACACCAAAGCTGCTTTACGATACCGGCAATTTATAGTTAGCTTATACCGGTTTTTGTTAGAGTCAGTTGCTACATCGTAAACAGTTTTTATTGCAATTATTTGAATCTGTGGCGATGCGAAGGCGGCTTTCGCTTCACTGCCTCCCATTAATCTATTTGTGCGGTACGTACACATGTATTTATACTTGACAATATACGCAAATTATGGATGGAGATTTTATCTTTCTCCTTGCACGCCAGCAATTTTCAGTTTCTCTCCGCAGCTGAATATGTTGGTTATCTTTCACGAATGTATCTCTTGTGTGTTCAGGGAGGATAAAGGTATCATTATAGCCATAAAAAGGAAATCAATCACACTGCAGGAAAAGATTACCAGAGAAATTGATGGAAATCCAGTTGCCTGCAAATAGTTGGGTAAGGATAATGGAAATTTACATTTCATACGTACAATTTCATAGGTGAACTAAGTCACCGACGATTTACATATCAATTTTATTTAATTGTATACTGTAATTTGCATATGCAATTATGTACGTATAATAATGTACATAAGTATTTATAGATATACGCATATAATTCATGATTTCTAGAATCTCTATGTTTACATTTTGTTGTTAGTATCCATGACTATACAGATACTATGTGTTTCAAATACAACTAAAAAGTTTACGGGTATAAAGACGCTAAGGGTTTGGAAACCAAGGGTCTATTCAACGGGTCTATTACCATGCCTTCTTTTTCCATAACTTATTCTATTGAATTTTTGGTATCTATTAAGAGATTGCAACTAGTCAACATTTTGTTCATTTTTATAAATATTTGCGTGGTTATTGCTATTCTCGTTTTTATTTCTTTATTCTAATCAGTTTTGTTTACTATCCAAGTTGTTAGGTATTTGTATATTTGTACTATTTTTATTTGTGTCCCATCGGTTTCTAATTTTCCTCTATAATTCTCGTTTTCGTTCTTCGATATTATTCTCAACTTTATCCTCTTTTTAATTATTTTGAGTCCATTTCCCTCATCATGGCAATTTCTTTTGCTTATTAAAACTTGTAGCTCTGCAATATTGTTTGCAAATGTGTCTTCTGCAAATTTTAAATTGTTAATTATTTTATCATTGATTATTATTCTATTTGGTACAAAAATATCAACTTTTTCGCTGTTTAAGATTTCTTTAATTTCAGCATGACATATTTCGGGCCTTCTTTGAAACATGTCATGCTGAAAATAAAGAAGCCTTACACAATGAGAAAGTTGTTATTTCTGTACCAAATAGAATTCTACCGCCTCACTCAAAAGAAGATTATTTTTTTGTTCTAATATGGCTTCTTCAAAGATTTTCATTAAAATCAACAGACATAATTACCGTCGTAACGTACGTACGTCCATCCGTCCGTCCGACGGTAAATTTCCCATTTTAAGGAATATGATTTCTATGGTGAGTGTGTATCGATGGTTGCGCCACTATGAAAAAATGGCATTTTAAAGAACATCAATGAGTTTTGTAAGGGAAAATTTAACTACATGCATCAACAAATTAAAAAGCAACGAAATAAATTATTGTTTTGCTCTAATCGTTTATTTTAGTGAATAACTTGTTTCGTACCAAAGCGTTGCGAGTAACCCCCGTATCAACAACCTTAAAGCTGAAGGTCGGAATTTTGACATTTCAACTGCAGCGCAGGCGGCTTACCGTCTACGCCGCTGTCATTTTTTGAAGGAACGTCTTCGAGCCCAATCGGGGCCTAAATATGGCCCAAACGTATAAATTATACATTAGCAGTTAGTTAAAGTATAGCATTTTGGACCTTTAGAGGCAACCTGGTCAATTTTCGAAAAGTGAGGTTATGCGATGGAACAATCAAGAACTGTGAAATGTGCATATACGTAAATGTTATAGGAGGCAATGTCATGCAATGAAAGAGCAGAAAAAAATAATAGACAATGTGTATTAAAAGCCAAAGAAACAAGTGCCTGTGACATTTATTTGATGAAATGAGTTGTCGCCATCAAGCTGATG
>JAWQRP010002006.1:0-16906 GCA_033557875.1 Quadriops clusia | reverse complement strand
CCGGTTATCCGAATTAACCCAAAAGTTGATACGAGTTTACTTTTTAGCTCAAATGACTACATACCAAATTTCATCGATCCAGCTCAAGTCGTTTTTGACTTATCGTGTTTACACACACACACACACAGACACACAGACAGACAAAAAAGCAAAAAAGGGCCAAATCGACTCAAAATCGCTCAAAACGTCGAGAATCATCAAAATCTCAAACATTTTTTTTTGCATGATCACTATACTTTCTCTGCGAGAAAGTAAAAAGTAGTGTGAAAGAAAAAATTGAAAGTATTTATCATTGTTGATAATTTATTATAAATTTTATAAAAAAAAATATACCATCCAGAAAAGCCGACAAAATAACGAGTGAACTGTCGCTGAAAAGAACAAAGAAAATAATAGAATGAAACAATAATTAAAAAATATCTTTATTAGACTTTTAAAACCCCGTTATTGAAAACTAAACAATTTAAACTAAATATTTTTGCGTTGACGAATAACTAATGGATAGTTAGATAAAATAACAATAGTTGAAAATTATGTTCGGATAACTGATGTTCCGGATAACCGACGTTCGGATAATCGACGTTCTACTGTTCATATAAGGCGTTCCGCGGCAAAAGTGCCCATATCCATTTGCAAAATAAATGGAGATATACCCTTTCGCTATACATATCCTTAGCAACAGGATCTATCTTCATTTATTTTGCAAATGGATATAGGCACTTTTGCCGCGGAACGCCTCATATATCCTATTTAAGCTGCGAAAATTTTGTTTGGTATGCCACATTTCTTTACAATATGACTACAGTTTGATATGGGTCCCGATTGCATGTTGTACTCTTGTTTACCTCTTTAGCTGGACCCATGTCGATAAAAAATGTGTTATGCATTCAATAAAAACATTTTCATTTATTATTCTAGGTGGTACGATAATCCTAGCCTGTCGCAGTGCAGAAAAGGCTGAGGATGCTCGACGAACCCTCATTCAACAAATTCCTCTGGCCAACGTGCTAGTAAAAATAGTCGACATGTCCCTCATGGCAAGTATAAGAAAATTTGCCCAGGACCTCCAATTGAAATTCAACAAAATAGATATCCTTATAAACAATGCAGCCGTCACTTACAAACCGCAACCGCTAACATCTGAAGGTTTTGAAGTAACGTTTGCCACCAATTATCTAGGACCGTTCTTATTATCGCACCTTCTTTTACCTTTAATCAACCAATCCTGCAACGGACGGATAATTAATTTAACAGCAATGGCCCACTATTCTGTCTGCTTGTCTTTAGACGACATCCCTCTTAAAGCAGTAACTAACCCGAAAGAAGTATTTGGCCAGACAAAACTTGCTCTAATGTTATTCACCAAACACATGGGGAGAATCTGCAGAAGTATGTATGCCTAATCGTACATGTTATAATCATATGCCTAACAAATTTAGTT
Source organism: Quadriops clusia (assembly GCA_033557875.1). Classification (NCBI taxonomy): domain Eukaryota; kingdom Metazoa; phylum Arthropoda; class Insecta; order Coleoptera; family Hydrophilidae; genus Quadriops; species Quadriops clusia. The sequence continues at coordinate 15,465 of JAWQRP010002006.1, read as the reverse complement.
TTAATGCGATTATATATTTCAGATCTAAAAGTGACAGTAAATGCCGTAAATCCTGGCCTAGTTAGAAATACGAAACATCTAGAAAACACGATGGAATCAAACTTCTTTATCAAATTTTCTATAATGCCATGGAAATGGTTGTTTTTAAAAACCCCTAATCAGGGCTGCCAAACAGTGGTCTATTGTGCTGTCGATACGACTTTAGACGTCACAACTGCAGCTTATTTTAGCGATTGTTCCCACCGAGATTCCGCGCCAGCTACTAAAAATTATAAATTCGCTGCCGATTTATACAAGATAACCTGCGAACTTTTAGATATCAATTCTGAAAAACTAATTACTGACCTTACACAACCTATTTAGTGCCACAAATTATGAAAGAAATTTTATATTATTTAATTCATAATATGTGAAATTCAGTTTTTTTTCTAAGTATTTTATACAATAAGAAACTAATAGACTGATTGAAAAAACTTTATTCCTTACTTCCCTTTGTAATAACATCACGTATTGACATTTAACCTAGTCCATTTCTCACTTACGGCCCATAACCATTTAGCCATCTCCTTGTCCCTACCTGCCTCAGAAACCTCAGTTTCATCATAATTACTAAAAATAAAGCATGGTTTATTTAAGATAAAACATAAATTAGTTAAAATGGTACCAATAATATTTTCCAGTAACTTTTTCAACTTTTGGATCCACAGCTAAATAAATGGAAGTCTGGGCTCCTTGCTTTGAACTCTTAACGAAAGGCCAAACAAACGGTTTTAAAAATATTGTCGATAACCAGCTGTTAAAGAAGCTCATGTGCCTAATAATTTCAGTGTCTACAATCCCAGGATGTAAAGCATTAACCGTCACTCCCGTATCCTTCAATCTTTCCGAAAGTTCTTTTGCAAATAAAATATTAGCCAATTTACTCTGAGCATATGCATCCCCGGGATTGTAATCTTTTTCGCTATTTAAATCATCTTTGTTTATTTTTCCTCGCACATGAGCCACACTTGATACTACCAATATTCTGCTCGGAGATGAAGCCTACAAAGTACAAGAAAAAATAATTAATTGGGTTCATTTAAGAGCTTGGAATATCGTACTTTCAATAAATCTAGTAAAAGATTCGTTAATAGGAAATGACCTAAATGGTTCACTCCTAATTGCATCTCGAAGCCTTCAGCGGTTTTTGAGCCCTTTGGCGTCCTCATTACCCCAGCATTATTAATTAAGATATCCAATTGCTTCTGTTCTTTTTTAAATAAATGTACAAATTCTTTTATAGATTTTAAAGATGCTAAATCACAAGGTCTGCAGTAAACAAACTTGTTTTTTGTGTCTAAAACAATGTCTGCTCTTGTCTAAAATTACAAATATTGAAAAAAATGGCGTTAAGGTTTTTTTTATCGTAACACCTCTTCACATCGTTTCATATCTCGACATGCCATATAAACTTTTGCTCCTCGTCTGGCCAACTCCCAAGCAGTTTCCTTGCCTATTCCTGTGTTTGCTCCCGTTATAACCACAACTTTACCGTTAACTTGAACATCTTTGTAATATCGTGTGCCACCTACCCATTCTCTAAAAGAAAAACGGACCAATTATTATTAAATCATGTTTAACAGCCGATAAAATATTGTTAGGATGTTTTTTACTACCAAACAACAGTAATTAAACGATTAATAGAAAATAAACGTTAAACTTTAAAATGAGAAATGTACTTATTACTTTATTAAGCAAGCTGCTCCAAAAGTTCCAGCAATAGCACTTGCGTAAAAAACAGGTTTTGGTATTTTAATATTTAAAAACTGCATTTTGCCCTTTTGGAACTTTCAAATACTTGACAACATAACCTAATTTGTCATTGTTGGGAAATGTTATACAAGTACGTGTATAGATGTCGCTACGAGTTTACAAATAGGTATCTTGATCTAGTTTAAAAAACAATGTTTTTGAATGGAATAATTAATTGGAAACCGATAAAAAAACTACTAGGTTAATGCCTGTGAAAAATTACAGGTTGCCATGTACACGTATATATTTTACTATGTACATGTATACTTCACACCATGTTCACATATGAATGTTATCGTGTACTCAGAATAAACTCATATACCGTCTAATAGTAGTATGTTATTTTCATTAGCCTCATGGCAGGCATTACCTCCCTATTTAGTTTCCATTGACCTCTTATTCTGTCTCTAATTTCCTAGGTGCCAATGTTTTTTTTTTTGAGATTTCCTTCAAAGAGTAATGATTATATATTTTCAAATATATTTTTTTTTAAACATGTAAATTCAATCTATACAAGTAATAAATCTATTTAAAATTTACAAAAACTAATTGATAATATTTTTTTCAAAATTTTATAACGTAGTGTAAGGGCTATACGTATATAATAATAGTTTTTAAAAGTCATACAGTTCATGAACATGCTGTAATTTTATAAAAACGTTAAACGATTACACAATCTTTTTACGTAAACAAATTTAATCTCACTACAAATACTGTTTAAGCTGTTTAATATCTTAAATTTAACATATGCTTAACAGCTGTGCAATTTGATAATTTCTGCAACTTCATTTCGGAGTAAATAAGTGTACCCGAATACTTAAAACATAATATAGTACATATTACTGTATAATAAATCAGGGAAAGTATCACAAAAATATTTGATTTTAAAATAGATAGTAATTCGTTCAACATGGATAACAGGAAACCAATCACTTATAAAAAGGATGATCATTTATTTGAAATATTAGCTATCTTATCAAGTACGTTCTGTTCTTTAATGCTAATTTGCAAAGTTTATTATTTTTATTTAAATTTAAACTTACTAATTATTGATTTGTAGTGGGCATTGTTACCTGCACTGCTGGTGTTCTATTCTCCTGGACTTCACCCGCAATACCAATTTTAATATCAGATGATTCTCCCGAAAAAATAACGCTAGAGGAAGCGTCCTACTTGACCGTAATACCTCCATTGGCTTCTATCCCAGGGAGTTTCTTATATGCCATGTTTATGGATAAAATAGGAAGGAAGAATGCTTTGCTCCTCATTGCTGTACCTTACATCATAGCTTTCATAATAATTATTTTCAGCAAATCTATTTATTTACTGTATGTATCGAGATTTATGAGTGGTTTAGCAGATGGAGGAGTATTTACCGTTCTTCCGACTTACATGGGTGAAATAACAACCCCTTCAGTTCGAGGGAGTTGGGGAAATATTCCAACTGTAACTATATACTTTGGTCAACTTCTAATGAATAGTATAGGAGGTTATTGTAGTATAACTCTAACTTCGTGCATTTTAATCATTTTGCCAGTGCTCTTTTTGGTAACTTTCTTCAAGATGCCGGAATCCCCCTACTATTTAATTAAACTGAACAAGCAGGAAGAAGCTAGGCGATCCCTTCAAACGTTAAGAAGAAAAAAGTACGTTGAAGAGGAATTAAGGCAACTTAATGCAGATGTTCAAAGGCAAATTAGCGAGGCGGACTCCTGGAAAGATTTATTTGTTAATCAAACTCATCGAAAAGCACTTTTAGCAGGAATATTCATTAGAGGAGCCCAACAATTTTCAGGTCTGTCAGCTTTTGGCACTTACACTGTATATTTATTCGAACAAACAGGAAGCAATTTATCCCCTACAATATCAGCAATAATTTTTGTATTTCTTTTAACTGTTACCAATGCAATTGGATCTTTCTTCTTGGATAAGTTAGGCAGAAGAATGGCAATGACGCTATCATGCCTTGGTTGTGCAGTCACCTTAATGGCGGAAGCAACTTATTTTTACTTAAAGGATTTCACAAATATTGAAATGGACTCAATATCATTGTTTCCGGTATTGGTGATGTTTTGCAATGTTATTATCTTTGGAGTTGGCCTGGGCATAGTACCCACTTTAATAATCGGAGAACTTTTTTCAGCAAGTATCAAGGCTAAAGGGGTTTGTATTTTACAAATCTTCTTTTCCCTATATGTTTCTGTAACGCCAAAACTTTATCAATATTTAACAGTTAATATGGGGCGATTCACACCCTTTCTTCTATTTGGCATATGCTGTACTCTAAGCATATATTTGTCATATCTGATTGTACCTGAAACAAGAGGGAAAACATTGGAACAAATTCAGCAGGGAATAAAAAGGAAAAATATACTTATACCGCAAACAAAAAAAATCATTGACATTCAGATTTGCAGTGTCACTGAACGCATGTAATTATGCAAACATGATATTAACAAAAAGGAATAGTTGAGTAAATTATGCTACACATTTAACTACACATGTTATCTTATAAGCTTGTTATCTCATAACATCTACACCGAAAGTACCTTATTTGTAACAAAATAAGAGTCATTCAGTGAATAAGAAAATGGATTCAAAACATATCTGATAATAAATTTTACCCGAACTCAATAAGAATATTATAATTTAGTGAAACCATGACGTTTACATTTTTCAACTTTTATTCGGAAAATGGTTCTAATCATATTCAAATTGCAGCAATTCTTTCACGTAAGTATTCCTTGGGTAAACTTAATTTTTTTAGTCATATTATTCCTTATTCAATGGTAATATTACTTTGTTTTATTTTAGTTGCACTGTCAACAAGTGTCGCAGGTTCAATGTTTACTTGGACATCTCCAACAATACCAATCATCACATCGCCAGATTATCCGGGCAATATATCTTTAGAACAAGCTTCTTATCTAACAGTAATTCCTCCATTAGCAGCTATATTAGGAAGTTTATTCTTTTCAAATTTTATGGATGTAATCGGTAGAAAGAAAACATTACTGATGATTGTAATACCCCATATAACTGCCTGGGTTATTATTATGCTGACTGAATCAATTTATCTTTTTTATATCTCAAGATTCCTGTATGGATTTGCAGATGGCTGTTTATTTACTGCCATGCCTACATACATGAGTGAAATAACAACACCTGATGTTCGCGGAAGTTGGGGAAATGTGCTTACTTTAGGAATGTACATTGGAACTTTCCTAATCAACGCCATTGGAGGATATTGCAGCATTAAAACTACAGCTTATGTGTTTGTGATATTTCCAATTATGTACTTCTTAACATTTCCTCTTATGCCTGAGAGTCCTTATTTTTTGATTATGAAAAACCGATTCGAGGAAGCTAGGGAAGCGTTAAGGATATTACGGCAAAAAAATAACGTTGAAGAAGAATTAAAGCAGCTAACTTCTGATGTTCACCGTCAACTTAGTGAAACTGGCACTTGGATAGATTTGTTTAAAAATCCAGTTCATAGGAAAGCGTTCATAGCAGCATCTTTCATAAGGGGGGCCCAACAATTGTCTGGCATGGCAGCCTTTAGTACATACACAGCTTTCTTCTTTGAACAAGCTGGGACGAATTTATCAAAAACAGTTTCTAGTATGATTTTTTCATTTTTGCTGGTCACCATGAATATCATCAGTTCTATGGTACTAGATAAGTTAGGACGAAGACTTGCAATGATGATCTCATGTGCAGGCTGTTCAGGGATTTTAATTTCCCTTGGAATATATTTTTATCTGAAAGACTATTCAAAAATTGATACAACAGATGTCATGTGGTTTCCAGCCTTAGGAATGTTTCTGTTCGTAGTGATGTTTTCAATAGGAATTGGAATAGTGCCGACCCTCGTCATAGGTGAATTGTTTTCAGCAAGCATAAAGCCTAAAGCTGTTTGTGCTGTTCACATCATGTTTTCCATTTACGTCAGCGTAACTACCAAAATTTTCCAGATATTTAGTGAAGAATATGGATTGTTTGCGCCGATGACGTTCTTCGGACTGTGTTCTATTTTCAGTACAATTTTTTGTTATTATATTGTACCTGAAACCAAAGGTAAAACTTTGGAACAAATCCAACAAGCACTCAAAAAATAAAACATGTATTTAGGATTACCCATTACGAATGTTCTAAAATAATAACAATTCCATTGTTAGAGTTAATTCTTCAGCAAACAGCAACGTGAATCAAGTATGTACTTATAAATTGAAATAATTAAGATATTCATATTAATCGTTTGATCTGCATTTAAAGGAAATTATAAATAAAAAGTGAAGATTTGAATAAAAATTGGATTGAAATGGGAATCGTATTTTCTGGTGAGTAGCATTGAACGTTTTAATTTGCAATGCATTAATATACATTTATTTACATTAGTTTTGTTTTTTAAGTAATTTATTTTGTTCCATCTCATTTATACTTTTTACAATTATAATTTTGTAACCTATTGTAATAGTGGTTTAATATAGTTTTGAGCAGAGGAGAAATAATTATGTTTCCTCTACATCATGTATAATGTTCTCTTGTAATTTATAAATGTTGAACTACAAAGATCTGAAACTCTTCAGTGCAGACGATGCTTGTAATCTTCTGTTTTAATAAATACTTGTTAAGAATAGTGCTCAACTTATAATATCATTTCGATCGATTCAATATTAATAATAAAATATTATTACAAAATATTCGATATCGTTTAATTCAACCTGAATTAAGTCTCAATCCATCACTCTAAAATAATTACACAATGGACTAGCTTTATTAAAACCTTCATCTTAATTATTTGATTACAATAATGACGTGCTTAACTTAGTAAGCTTTTATTATTATACACAAACATGCTTCAAACACTAAAATCATATTGTGTAATTATTCCAGTCATTGTCATCTCAAAAAAGTCTAGAATAAAGATACATTCACAAAAAAGGTGATTGTCTGCTTACCGGTTACCGGCGCTTGTGATTAAAAGTGTAAATAAGAATTTTATCAGTCCATAGAGGTTTTTTGTAACAAAAAAAAAGACTAAGATATTAATTAGGAATAAAAAGAAGTTGTTGACCCATAATGTAGTATATTGAATATGTAACCTTTCTTTGGCAAATAAAGGAATCAAAAGGCAAGTTTTCAAACGACCACAAGGCTGAAACCGATGACATAAAAATTATAAAAACGGTAATGAAACCAAAAGTTTCTTTCGATAACCATTTGCACACGTGTACAAATTAACCGCGTATATTTCGGCGCTTTTAACCGGTAATCCGCATTTTTGTCCACGAACCATAAGTCTGATAACATTAAGACTTGACGACTATTAATCTTAATTGTTTCCATATTATTTCGGTGTAAGTAGAAACAAGAAGGTTGAACGAGAAACAGGCGACATGAAGCAGGCCATTTGGAAAATAAAACATAAGGAGGACAATCAAGGATCTACTTGGTTCGAAATATGGGTAATATGTTCTTGTAAGTTATAAATAGATTATTTTCTGTATTTTTTTGTACTTAAGTTAATTTTCTAATTTTAGTGAGTATTTCTGCATTCACTGTAGGAGCACTATTCACCTGGACATCCCCATCTATCCCAGTTCTTATTTCAAATGAGTTTCCTGGAAACATAACTTTGGAAGAAGCTTCATATTTAACGATGATACCATCAGCAGCTTCAATGTTTGGAGGTCCAATTTTTGCTATCGTTATGGATAAAATTGGTAGAAGGTTGAGCATCTTGTTCATAACTATACCTCACTTAACAACTTGGATCATAGTGATGACTGCAGAATCCATTTATCTCTTTTATTTATCACGACTCATCAATGGTATAACTGATGCCTGCATGTTCATTGTACTCCCAACTTACATGGCAGAGGTGACATCGCCTAAAATAAGAGGTTCTTGGGGGAATTTGCCGACAGTGGCTATCTACTTCGGGCAGTTCTTTGTAAACGTCGTTGGAGGAATATACGATTTGAGAACAACAGCTTACATCTTCTCAGTATTCCCATTATTATTCTTCGCGACGTTTTACTTCATGCCAGAATCCCCATATTATTTATTGATGAAGAATAATCAAGAAGAAGCCAGACGTTCTCTACAAATGTTAAGGCGCAAAAATTACGTGGAGGACGAGTTGCAACAGTTAGTCTTGGATGTCCAAAGGCAAGCGACTGATCGAAGCAAGTGGTTAGATTTGCTACTGGATCCAACTCATAGAAAAGCTTATTTCGCAGGAAGCTTCATCAGAGCCGCTCAACAATTTTCTGGAATATCTTCATTCAGCACTTATACAGTTTATCTTTTCCAACAAGCTGGAATGGAAATGTCCGGATCGCTAGCGGCAATTATTTATTGCTTCCTTTTGTCTGTCACAAATTCAATCTTTTCGACGACTTTAGACAAACTAGGTAGGAAAGTAGCAATGGTTGTGTCTTGTGCTGGATGCTCTGCAGTGTTGTTATCCCAAATAATTTATTTCTATTTAAAAGATTACACGAACGTAGATTTAAGTCCTATACAATGGTTCCCACTGCTTGGGATGATTTTGTACGTAATATTATACTCAATAGGGCTCGGAATAGTCCCAACTTTAATAATAGGAGAATTATTCTCAGCTAGCATAAAGGGGAAAGGAGCGTGCGCTTTGAATTTCTCTTTTGGTATCTACGTTATATCGTCAACAAAACTATTTCAATATTTAACGGAGAATTACGGATTGATGGCACCTTTTGTACTATTTTTTATTTCAACTTTTGTTAGTACATTCATTTCGTATTTCATCGTACCTGAAACTAAAGGAAAGACTCTGGAGGAAATCCAGCAAACCATGAAGAAATAAAAACTTATAATCTAGATCTTGTATGATGAAATTTATAAATATATTTCTTTATTGTAAAATTGTTTCAGTTATTAGTGGAGTAATGAAAAGTTAAGCTACATTTAAGTGTGAACAAACACTTGCGTGGTGTTAAATAAAAGATATTTTTGTAAGTATATTTTATTTGTTAATTTTAACCTCCTTGCTGCTTTAGTACAATGCCATCGACGTACGTTAAAACGATGTCAACACACATGTTATAAAATTTAAGTCTAATTTAAGTATTATCTCGCTTCTTTTGATAACAATTAACATTACGATGTACATCAGTCTGATTTTTAACTTTATTTATTAGGCAAAATGTTGATAAACAACGCAGCTACTAGCAAAAGTAAAAGTAAATTATTTCAAGTTACAGCAACTATTTTGGGTAAGCCTATAATTCGATGATATAATACAGGTACCTATACATACTTTATGTTAATTAAATTTTATTGTTTTCTATCACCAGGATGCCTTTCTCTTCTAAGCGTTGGAATATTTTACAGTTGGCCTTCGCCTTCAATTCCACAATTAATTTCAAATGGATACCCGGGAAAGAACATTACTCTAGAAGAAGCCTCATATCTTACGGTGATACCTCAAATTGCGGCAATGATAGCCTGTCCTCTTACTTCTATCCTTACGAATAAAATTGGGCCAAAGTACTGCGTATTACTAACAGCGGTTCCACATATCTTAGGCTGGATTACCGTCTATTTATCAAGTTCCATATGGCACCTGTACTTTTCCCGAATATTATCAGGTCTATCAGATGGATGTGCATTCGCAGCAGTGCCTACATACATTGGAGAAATTGCAACTCCAGAGGTTAGAGGAACCTTCGGAGGCCTTATGCCCTTTGCTATCTATTTTGGGCAAATGCTGGTGAACATTGTGGGAGGTTATTTGGATATGAAGACAACCTGCCTGGTGTTTTTCCCTTTACCAATAATATTCATAATCGTTTTTAGTTTCATGCCTGAAAGTCCTTATTACTACTTGATGAAGAATAGACCAGATGATGCCAGAAATAGTTTGAGAAGACTTAGGCAAACCTCGGACGTGGATGAAGAATTGAAGCAACTTTCAGTTGATGTAGCTAGGCAGCTTTCGGAACGTGGTCGTGTTGTGGATCTATTTTTAAATACAACAAATAGAAGAGCTATGTATATAGCGGGATTTTTAAGAGCAATCCAGATATTTTCTGGATTTGCTGCTTTCGTTGTTTACACCCAGTACATATTCCAATTAGCTGCAGGAGACATTTCAGCTGTGAACTCGGCCATTATTTTTATGGGTTTCCTTACAATATCCACATCTATTGCTACTTACACTTTGGAAAAAATTGGAAGAAAACTATCTATGACCATATCTTCAGCAGGATGTGCGTTGATTTTAGTTGTAGAATCAATCTTCTTCTATATTTCAGAAAACACTGATTGGGACACCGGGCACGTAAGATGGATTCCAGTTTTTGGAATGTCAGTTTACATCATAATGTATTCTTTAGGATTGGGGATTGTACCTACTATAATGCTGACAGAATTGTTCTCTTCTAGTATTAAAGGAAAAGGGTTAGCAGCTGTGAATATTATGTTTAATATTTATATTGCTGTATCAACAAAACTTTTTCAATATTTGGTCTCAAATTATGGATTATACACTCCATTTGCTCTGTTCGCTGCATGTTCGGCAGTAGGAGCAATTTTTTCGTTTTACGTAGTACCTGAAACCAAAGGGAAGACCTTAGAACAAATCCAGCAGTCCTTTAAATGAACTATATTATTACGCATGTAATAATATTACGCATGTTATAATAAAAAGTACCTTTCTTTAATTCCTTTGTGTACTCTCTGAATGGCACCACGCCTTCTTTAGTAGCAATATGAAGATTCTCAGCACAAACTTTAGGGTTTATGTGAGAGTTGTGAAGCTCAGCAACTTGTGTGGAACATGCAGCGGCTGGATCTCCAGATCCATCCAAACTTCCAATCCAAAATTCATTTCCAGGAAGAGCGTTTCCATCCCAGGCATACGTGACAACCAAAAGTTTTCCTAAAAGTCCTTTCAAATTAAATTTTAATCTTTGTTTCGTTAAAATGCGTTACCTTGGTCAAAATCCGTTAATTTTAAATGAGGTTCTCTGTTGGTCATGTGTACGTTAACTCCTTGATTTGGATGCCCTTCAATTGGAATTTTATCACCATTCTTATAGCACCCAATGCTATCGCCTAAATGAGCAAAATTTATGTCACTTACTTGGTGAATATATCTACCCAAACTCTGTGTCCTCTTAAGGAAAGTTTCCATGAAAACTTCTCTTTGATGATGACTTTTTTTCCACACTCCCAATCCAATCCCCACCATATGTATAAAAGCACTTGATCCTCGATGTTTAGCTCTTTGATTAGCCTCAATTAACAGAGTATCGAAAGTTAATGCCAACCTTTTGGAATATAAGACGTTGTCAAAGTTTTTCAAAATTAAGTTGGTATATCGACCAGTGTCATCTTTGGAAACATCTTGAAATCGTTCCAAAGTAGTTTTTTCTCCATAAAATTCTCGAAATAAAGAAGCAACCGAATTTTCTTCGATGACGGTTTCCCTGGATGAAATGACTTCTTGTGATTCCATAACGTTGTCTTTTTCAAATCTCGCCCCAATCAAACCAATAATGATTCCATCTTCCTCGATTATATTTCTGTCCATTTCAGGAATTGCTAAGTTTTGCCTCTTCCCATCATTCAGGAAGTAAGTGTAAGACGAAACGTAAAGCAGGGCTGACAATTTTATTTCGTCGTAACTGATGTAGTTGTTGAGAGTCAAGGGAGGTTGTTCTTTCTCTGTGCCAATGGTTTCCCAAATACCTCTCCCTCTTTCTTCGTAAACTAGGTAAGAGTCCATTCTGCCCATGAACAAGACAGCCCTTTTGAACAAAAGCCTGTTGATCAAACTCACAACTCCGATATCTTCATACAATTTCTTTTCAATGGGAGTTCCAAATTTCTTCTTGTGCAGAATAAATTTAGCGCACAATTCCAAAACTTTTTCGTGTACTATCGGGTAAACCGAGTTTATATTCCTTTCGAGAGTGGCACAGTCTACATGTTTCTTCTCGAGCAAATATTTACATTGGATGGTTTTTACGGGAAATTGTACCTTGAAGGTTTCACTTTTATTAATAAGTTGAGTAAGAGATACCCTGGGTGTTTCAGAAATTGGTTCTTTGAGCAACACATCCAGGGTTTCGTCCGTCCAGAGGGGACCATCTCTAGGCCAATCCGGAATGGGATACATCGTGTCACTACCTCAGTTTACCAATGGAAATTATAGGGGAATGGTGTCTAGTACATTATATCATAGATAAATTACACTAACACGATAACCTCGAAAAGTATCGGAATGTGAATCATTTTGTTATTGTTTAGACATTAGTAACTTTAAGGAAAAAATGCGTTTGTCTCACTTGGAGAGAAATCTGTAAATAAATAATAAAGTTTACAGAGCTTACGCTTCCGTTTGCTAGGTGGCCTTAGTAGGTAACAATTAATTTTATTACATAATGCTACAACATAATGTTTTCACATAAAGTCCCTTGGGGGGGGCAAGTCTGTATGATGGGCACATATCGTTGGTACATATGAAGATCAAAATGGGATCATAAAAGAAAATGCTCGGGAAGTGATAATAGACAATAGACAAATAGAAGAAGTATTAAAGGGTATAAAAGCAACAAACAGCTAAGCTAAGGTACCATATGACCAATTGGTTATAAAGGAGATGGCTTTATTATCATTTAGAGAAGAATTGGACGAAGCCATAGAGAGTATAATAGGATTGAGAGATGGAAAGTAGAACAATCGAGATGATTAGATAAGGTTATTAAGAGAAGAAAAGCAGTGTCAGTTTTTGAATATTTTTATGTCGTTGTATTACATTACGAAACGTAATAAATGAAAAGAAAACATCCCTTAATTTTCTGGTATTACGCAATATTATTTTATTACTTTATTAAAGGGCACGACTCATTAACAGTCGATTTGAGTACTTCGTTATCATTCTGAACATTTTAATAGCATAATTACGCGCTCTTGTAACTTTTAGAGTACTTCTACGTCAATTATACGCGAAGTATGTGATAGCCATTTGTCTACAAAATATGTGTTGTTAATATCAGGAAATACAGAATCTTCCCTGGTTATTATAATAAACGCAATTGTAAATTTACTGGTCGGTGAATATTTAAACGGATTATTTGCAAGCAGGTTCATTTGTTCAATTTAAGCAAGGAGTTTATGGTCTGATAAGATAAAGTATTTGATTCAGAGTTTCTGTGAATCACATAAACCGCAATTTACTGAAACCGCTTTTATCAGCATTCTTTATGAAGCATGTGCTTGAGTACACACTTAGCTATAAAAGTATTTTCTTAAAAATTATTATGAAAGTAAATAACAAAACTCTTCATATGGAGATGTTTTGACGCACGTATCATAAATTAACTGTAAATTTCGAAAATGCGGATCGATTGTGCGTGTATAGGTAATTATGTTTGAATTACAGGTTGGAAATGCATCATACAAGCTTATTAATAAATTACGATGTAATTTACAATGCAAATATGGAAAGCAACGTGTAATATGGTTTGCGTAAGTTTTATTAATTAAACGATTTTCTAGAAAATTGTAAGATGCTGCTATAATACTCTTATTTTATTAAAATTATCCCAAGAATCTGTTCTATAAATAAAGCTAAACATTTATTTACGTAAGTTAAGGCATCCCCAACTGCCTGTTACGAGACATAAGGGATCATTCAAGTATTACGTAAGCACATTGGGGTGGGGGTTAAAGTTTTCATATTTTGTCTTACAAGGGGAGGGAGGGGGCTAGAAAAATTCTTATGTAAGCAAGTAGGTAGAAAAAAGTTGGATATATAGTTTTATAGTATATGCGAAACGCAGGACATTTGCAAATGATTGCTGCTTATAATTTGATATTTTGTATGCCTTATGCCGCCTTTGTCAACAAGAAAGACGACTCACAAAAACACAAGTTTCATTTAAACTCTCACTGCATTTTTATCCATTTTTAGTGGTATATAATAAGATTGCATAAATGCACACATTCATATGTATTGGTGAAGGCTCCCAACGCAGAAAGTAAACGTTCCTGTTTAAATGTTTATGTTTTTTAACCACTTAATTTTTACCGCGCGCTATTTTAACTTGGGAACATTCATATTAAACTGATTAGTGTGCTATTGCTCTTACATTTCCACTGTTATAAAAAAGATCAAAGAGAGCAGTTCTTAGCATATTTATTCTCAATAATAATAAAGACATCGATTAAAGGGTTCCGAGAATTTCATCCTATAATGACGACTGTGTTTTTGTACACAAAATGCCGTATTTTCATTTTTACTTGATAATTCAGTCTAAGTTTGACCATCAAGAAAGAATGTCGTCTAGTAGCATAAATCGCCAGATTTTGTACCAAAATCTTTTTAATGCTTTTAAAAAATCGCATCCATGTGTACCTGCGGGAACAGTTCAAAAAAAAAGGGTGTAGGTGTGGGGTATCAAAAATGAACAAAAATGTGCGTACGTAATACTTGAATGGTCCCTAAATAACCAGGATTCATAATCAAAAACCAAAGTTCTTTCAATTAGCTCTGTTAAATATTAATTACATTGAGTATTACGTAAATTGCGGCATCATTCTATACCGTATGCTTCTCTTTTTGATAATTTCGAGCTCCGCTTTGCTCGCAGGCACTCTGTGGAACGTCGTGCGTCATCGAACTTTGTGAAAGCAATTCTGCAGGACCTTGGGTTTCCCGCGTCTTGAAATTTAATGAGAGTTGGTAAAGGAAGTATATAGAGTAAAGTAAGAGAGAAACTAGTTGCATATGGTTAAAATTGGCGCCATGTGGAAATAAGGCCGATTAGAACAAATAGTTTAAAAAATGCTTGCTAATTTGAACATATCAGACCATGACGTTTTATCAGTCTGGCATTGATCAAATTTCAAGTACGCAACAGAAAGAGTTTTGCTAAAAATAGCCCTACACCATTAAGATATTTTACACGTTTCTACTAACAATGTTATTTTCAGCTCACCAATTTCATTAATTGATAAAAACTCTTAGCTAATTGATCTTTGGGTGGAAGATTAAAGATAGCGTAAAACAATTCTGCGAATTATCTAATCAGGAAATGTTACTTATGTTACTTATGTAAAATATAACAATATAAATAACAAATATGAAGGTATGAATGAATCATATTTTGGAGTACAACCAGTTAAATTTTAATGATTCATATCGGGTAAAACCTTTTATCCATAGGGTTTGCGATTGCAATTATATAAAATTTTGACAAATGCAAATTGTTCAAGGTTGTTTTGGCTATAACCAGATTCGTGAAGTTTTTACTCAGGCCGTTGTATGCACAAACGTATGTATTTGTATATTGTTTCTGTTATCAATAGATTCTCTTTAATCAATTAAAATACACATTACCATATATGTCACGCGTACACGGGTGTGTGTACCTATTACGTGCAAACAACTCCAATTAAGGATAATAAATATCGCGAATAATAGGGATTTTCCACGATAATACCTAAACAAATTAAGCGGCGCTAATTCGACGCCCAATCTACAACAAATTCACCTTTTACTTAGACGCTTTAAAAAGAGGAAGTAAGGCAGGTTATGGAGTATTGTTACAGTTGTATAGAAGTTAATTGAAAGCGCAAGACACACTGGATATATCTGGATAAACCATTGAATTAGAA
>JAWQRP010002005.1:0-16910 GCA_033557875.1 Quadriops clusia | reverse complement strand
GATATCATATTGCAGAAGAATCTATATATATATATATATATATATATATATATATATATATATATATATACTATATATTTATATATTGTATATATATATGCTGCTGGATAATTTTCGTCAGCCTCATCTTCCTATTCCTCCTCCTCCTCCTCCTCTTCCTCCTCATATCTCATCCTCCTCCTAATGCTAATTTCTTCACCTCTTAATGTTGGATGTGTTTGCTATATCTGTTTCACTTCAACTGAAGAAGTAAATCCTCTGGTTAGAACGTTTAGCGGTCGGGAAGGCTCCGATGACGTGTTGTGGGGGTCGCGTGCGTTCCAATCTGTATGTCAAGTGTATGACAACGAACTATTACCAAGTGCGGTTGATGTGGTCGGCGCTTTGCGTCTCGTGAAACATGCAAAGGAGTGGTCGTTGGATATTAATAATTCCAGCCAAAGTTTCCAATTGAACACACGAGTTGTGTGCAACCTGCGCCGTGTACGTACCGGCAGATTGTGCATAATGCACCTTTGCACAGTGCACCGTATGCGGTGCAATGTGTTCATTTACAAACGGATCTGGAGAAAGGAAAGCACGCGGAGCCCATTCTTGCTGCGTTGAGTCATTACTGCTAGTCACTGAAGCTACTCATTGAAGTTAGTAACTAAGTTAGTTACTAAGACAGGTTACTGAAGCTAGTCACTGAAGATTGTCATTGTAGCTACTTATTGAACCTAGTCACAGAAGCAAGACATTTATCCAAGAGAATTGTCCGAGAGAAATGTCCAAGAGAATGGTTCAAGAAAATGATCTGAGAGAATGATCCAAGAGAACGATCCACGAGAACGATCCACGAGAACGATCCACGAGAACGATCCACGAGAATGATCCACGAAAATGATCCAAGAGAATGATCCAAGGGAATGAATGTGCTCCCGCAAAAATTGATCGTCCTCCCTCACCAGCAAATAAATTTCCCGCATTGCCGGCTGTTTTGCGAATTTGTTTTCGGTTTGCATCCGCTAACCGCCGTAAGTCAGCCGGAGACCTCTCGCCATTAACCCAAAAGTAAAAATAGCGAATTTAAATGCAGGAGGGCGAGTGTCGCCGTGCCAATTCCACTTCTTGTCATTTCCCAACTCTTCATGGCAGTATTTTTCGTTTTCTTTCAACCCTCACGTCTGGCTGTTTATTTATTGCCTGCCCACCCGCTTCTCACTTTTTTCCCATATTTCGCTGGGGAGGAGCGAGAGAGGCGGGCGGGACAGAGAAGGCGACACGCCAGGTTGAGCGTTATTTATGAGGCTTTTCCCACTTCGAACCGGCTGGCCTGGAAAACGCGGACGCCGTATAAAGAACGTATCATGCTGGATGGAAAAAGCGGTAATCCCGAACCCGTGATGTATTGACGCCGCGCTTCGCCGCACACTTCTCTATATTCAACATTCTTTTCAATTTCCAGGTACAACATATCCAATTTCCCAAAAGCTCTACAGCGGGCGCGGCAAATGAAGAGTGCACTATCTCGGCTCGGCGCCGCGAACGACGCGTCGCGAACGACGCGTCGCGACGCCGCCTCTACCGCCGCTTTACTACCGCTATCGGCGATTTCACAGCCACCCGCGATTTCACCGCCGCTTGTGCTTCCACCGCCGTCTCAGACGCGCTCAACAGACACACTCCACTGCTGCGGCAACCACCCAGAAACCGCCTCTAAATCAAAATCAAATAAATTTACCGCTTACGTTTTCGATGATTTCCTTGGAGACTAACGCCGGAACAGTTGCGTCTCCAGTTGAGACGCGAGACGTTCGCGCGAACAAGGAAGCGCTTATAATGGGAAAAAGTGCTGCGGCACGGCTTCGGCAACCGCATGGCGATGGTATTTGCTAACATTAGAATTATTATATTGTGTGTTTGTATATATATATATATATTGCGATATCTCTATCTTCGACATAGGCAACCGAGTACACGTTTAAGATTCCGATCGTATTAATTAATAAGTTACCCAAGACGTGTTTTGCAGAAGTTAAGATTCTTGCTCAATGGCAAGAACCAGGTGCAGGAGCAGAAATGAGGAGCAGCAGGAGGAAGAGGAGGAGGACGACGACGAGGAGGAAGAGGAGGAGGACGACGACGAGGAAGAGGAGGAGGAGGAGGAGGATGAGGACGAGGATGAGAACAGACGAGATCTAAAACGAGGATGAGAACAGATGAGATCGAGAACGAAGATGAGAAGAAACGAGATCGAGGACGAGAACAGAAGAGATCGAGAACGAGGATGAGGCAGGCAGGCAGGCAGGCAGGCGCAGGCAAGCTGACAAAGGATACACAACCAGCGAGCGTACAAAAAGATTAAAAAGGAGGATCCGCCCCGCATGAAGCCCGGTTACAAATCAAGCGGACTCGGATAACTAGACAGGCCGCGCCGCTAACTCGCATTAGCTCCTTCCAGCAGTAATGTCATCAGCGCTCGGATTGCGCCTTTGTTAGCCAAATAAAGCAGATAGCTTTCCGAATCTACATCGCTTCCATACAATCCAAATTGCATCAGGGCTGGTGTTAATGGCTCTGCCAGAATAATGGATGGAATTGCATTAAAATGTGATCTGCACGGCGCATACATTCCGCGGCAAATGTAATTACGGGGCCTATCGAATATACTGCATGTTCCGTCGACGTTGCCGCTAACGCTAACGCCGACCCTAGCGCCGCGACACCGACGTTAACGCCGCAACTACGCTAAAAACTCTGCTCGTCGCTTGGGGTGCGACACTTTTCAAAAATTTCCTATCGCATTGATATCACCACGGCTGCAACCCCAACGATGTAACACAAAACTAATGCGGGCAATTTCGAAACGAAACAAAATATTTGTCTCGTTTCGAAATGACTAACCCTATACTCCAGTTAGTCTATGATTCAGAATCGACGCTGCGTAACTACTACATAGGCTAAACTAAACTTATCTATGCTAACTACTACAAAGTACTTACTATACGAACTACTACACGAACAGAAAAAAGACCGAGCAAAAGGGGAAAATGCCCGATTGGTGAGATAAAAGCAAAACGAGGTACGCATCTCCGACAGGCGCGGAGGAGACATTTCTGAAACTATTCGCCCCTATTGTTCGCGTCGTTAGGTGTCACGGGTCCATAATTAATAGCACCTACACTGTCACAGTGTAATGTGTCTGTGGGAAAGTCAAGATGACATTCCGAACGTTCCTCTGGCTCAAGAAACCCAATACACGCCGCATGGCGTGCTTGGATCGCAGGCGCGGGGACAAACAAACGAATCAAACCATTAGGTGGTACACAATGCGAATCACAATGGTCTATGCCAGGCTTGGTTTACACCAGCCTTGGTTTATACCAGGCTTGATTCACACTACACTTGGTTCATACTAGACTTGGTTCATACTAGACTAGGTTCATACTAGACTTGGTTCATACTAGACTAGGTTCATACTAGACTTGGTTTATACTAGACTTGGTTTATACTAGACTTGGTTCATATTAGATTTGGTTCATACTAGCGTTGGGTTCTACTACACTGAGGTCAACTATAACGTTTTCAACCGTAGATGAGAAGTTTCAACGCAGAATGAGATTTTCAACCGTAAATAAGAATGTTTTTAACCGTAGATAACAAGTTTCAACGCAGAATAAGATTTTCAACCGTAGATAAGAACATTTTTAACCGTAGATAGGAAGTTTGAACGCAGAATGAGATTTTCAACAGTAGATAAGAACATTTTTAACCGTAGATAACAAGTTTCAATGCAGAATGAGATTTTCAACCGTAGATAAGAACATTTTTAACCGTAGATAACAAGTTTCAACGCAGAATGAGACTTTCAACCGTAGATAAAAACATTTCTAACCGTAGATAACAAGTTTCAACGCAGAATGAGATTTTCAACCGTAGATAAGAACATTTATAGCCGTAGATGAGAAGTTTCAACGCAGAATGAGATTTTCAACCGTAGATAAGAACATTTTTAACCGTAGATAAGAAGTTTCGGCGCAGAATGAGATTTTTAACCGTAGATAAGAACATTTTAAACCGTAGATAACAAGTTTCAACGCAGAATGAGATTTTCAACCGTAGGCAAGAACATTTTTAACCGTAGATAAGAAGTTCAACGTAGAATGAGATTTTCAACCGTAGATAAGAACATTTTTAACCGTAGATAACAAGTTTCAACGCAGAATGAGATTTTCAACCGTAGATAAGAACATTTTTAACCGTAGATAAGAAGTTTCGGCGCAGAATGAGATTTTTAACCGTAGATAAGAACATTTTAAACCGCAGGTAAGAAGTTTCAACGCAGATTGAGATTTTCAACCGTAGATAAGAACATTTTTAACCGTAGATATGAAGTTTCAACGCAGAATGAGATTTTCAACCGTAGATAAGAACATTTTTAACCGTAGATAACAAGTTTCAACGCAGAATGAGATTTTCAACCGTAGATAAGAACATTTTTAACCGTAGATAAGAAGTTTCAGCGCAGAATGAGATTTTCAACCGTAGATAAGAACATTTTTAACCGTAGATAGCAACTTTCAACGCAGAATGAGATTTTCAACCGTAGATAAGAACCTTTTTAACCGTAGATAGGAAGTTTCAACACAGAATGAGATTTTCAAACATAGATAAGAACATTTTTAACCGTAGATAACAAGTTTCAACGCAGAATGAGATTTTCAACCGTAGATAAGAACATTTTTAACCGTAGATAACAAGTTTCAACGCAGAATGAGATTTTCAACCGTAGATAAGAACATTTTTAACCGTAGATAGCAAGTTTCAACGCAGAATGAGATTTTCACCCGTAGATAAGAACATTTTTAACCGTAGATAAGAACATTTTAAACCGAAGATATGAAGTTCAACGTAGAATGAGATTTTCAACCGTAGATAAGAACATTTTTAACCGTAGATAACAAGTTTCAACGCAGAATGAGATTTTCAACCGTAGATACGAATGTTTTTAACCATAGATGAGAACAAACTAATACTCGTCTTGAGCACATAAATGAAAGATGAGCCCAGGCTGGAGGTTTTAACCTCCCATTGAAGTAATTAGAATGCAGGAGCAGTAGTTGGCGGTACATGGCCCCGCGGATTTATAATTACCGTCCGTTAATGTCACCTCGGGGACACGTAATGACCCCGGCCGTGTCGAAGGGTTATGTAATGCGGAATAACGGCCCCCACGTCTCAAATCTACGCCCCGGTCGGACACCGCAGGCCCATCCATCCTCGATCCTACCCCTCTGCGTAAGCCCACGTTCACCGGGCGCCGCATTGAATGTCCCCATAAACAAGGACTTCTGCCCGAAGGGCTGAATATTTAGGACATTTAACAGGGAGTCGAGTGTACGCCAACCCTGGATGGCAATGGCGATGCGGAAGCGAGCGGGAGCGCCCCAGCCCCAGCCCTGCAGTCCTCCGGACTATTTTCATTTTCTCTTACGATAGTTCATTAAAAAGGTGTTTCGGAGGCTATTAGGTGGCCCGATATTACTCCTCTGAGAGCCATTCGCCGGCGGGTGGATCCGACGACAATGAAACTTAGTCGTAAATTGGCGGCGCTGGTCGGATGAGAGAACTGCAGTCGTGTCAGATGAGAGCGCGCTATCGCGATGAGGAAAGGGTGGATGAGGGATGGGGATGAGGGATGGGAATGGGGATGAGGGATGGAGATGGGGATGAGGGATGGAGATGGGGATGAGGGATGGAGATGGGGATGAGACATGGGGTTGAGGGATGGAGATTGGGATGAGACATGGGGATGAGACATGGGGATGAGAGACGGGACTGGAAGATGCGGAAGAGGAATGTGACTCCTGGGTGTGAGAGACTCATCTCTTAGAATTGAGGGACTCACCTCTTTTGCAACTAAGGGACTCATCTCTCAAGAAGTCAGGAACCCATCTCTACGAAGTTAGGAACGGATCTCTTGGATGTAAGAGGTGGACAACATGAATTCCAAGCAGAATGCAAAATGAAAAAAAAAACTACACCGACCGAACATGAAAGAGTAGTAAAGGGAACGGGGTATGACTACCCAATCCGGCTCACCGGACCAAATACTAAAAAAGTGTCGGCAGACGACCGTACCCAAGCTAGAATGAAGAAATCGAGCCGAGAAGGGGCTAATGTTCGGAGGCGAGCAATTCCATCGTCGAAGTTGATAAGAGTCCCCCTCGCGATCCGGGCGCAATTTATCACCGGCAGCGGCGCGGCATTAACCCAGGTGAACCCCACACACGCGCGCAAGACAATGTCCCCGAGCGGTAATGGTATGGAGCTATGAAAAATGATGATGACATGGACTCGTGAAACGAAAATCTCGAGGGAGGCGGCCGGGCGGCGGCGCGAGACGCGCTCGCCCTCGGCCTGATATACGGCGGTATAAATTAGTGATTTTCTTCGCCATCAAAGAAG
Organism: Quadriops clusia; assembly: GCA_033557875.1. NCBI lineage: Eukaryota > Metazoa > Arthropoda > Insecta > Coleoptera > Hydrophilidae > Quadriops > Quadriops clusia. The sequence goes on along the minus strand of JAWQRP010002005.1, from coordinate 10,460 downwards.
TAAGGAAGTCGTACAATGGGCGCTCTCGGGGCTGTAACAATAGCGGCCGAGGTCCAAGTGAGTGGAACGGCTCAACGTCACGGACAAGTGAGGCACGTATGTAGCGGCCATTTCCGCGCACCACAGACAGTAATCGCCCTCTTCAGGCTCGTAAACAGGCTAAAATGACCACCGAGACACTGCGGGATGGCTCTTAATGGATTTCGGTCCGATCTATACCGTTCGACTTTTCCTTGAGCGCCTCTCGCATTCCAAACTCCTAAGCTTGATGCAAGTTTAATGCTGCCTCACTATGCACTACTACTACTACTATTACCTCTTCTCCTCTACCTATCGCTTCTCCTCTATTTACCTCTTCTCCTCTACCTACCTCTTCTCCTCTACTACCTCTTCTCCTCTACCTACCTCTATCATACACTATCTCTCTATCTCTCTCTTTGTTCCTACCTCTTTTTGCCTCTCTGCAGCTATGTATAGATAAACATAGATCTCTTTTTATACGGATGAAATTAAGCAATTTATCGTCTAGGCAAAGGTAGACCAATAATGTTAGAAATACAAAGATTATCGCAGGAATAAAATCGGTGAACCGACAACCGACAACTTCTGGGGAAACGGTTGAAGTCCGACAATTTGGACATACTAACGGGTTAACGAAGGCTCCAGCGATAAAATCGTATTTTAATACGGTTGTTCTTGTGTACGTACGTATAGACTACTTGAGGTAAACTGTAGAATTAAGGTTGGCGCCCACTAGGTTCACTCTACTTTTTAATTTTATAGCATTCTACATATTTGATTTGGTCTACATGTGTGGGTACCTATGAAAATGCGAGTGTGCGACCATTATCCAAGTATGCCAGTTTGTCTGGCCGCAACGTCAAGCAGGCTTCGATAAAACAAACGCCGCGCGTTTTAGCAGCGGAAACGTTTCGAACCGCGCGAATTATTGCAAACATAATTTAAAACATCAGCGGCGCGCAATTAAGCAACGCATTCCGCTCGCGGCGAAATCTGCCACAAATTACAATGCATTTCGGGACGTAAATTACGGGCGCCGCGACGCCGACGGTGGCTGGCGTTCGGACGGTGGCTACCGTTAGAATGATGGCTAATGTTGGGATTATGGCTAATGTTTAGATGGTGGCTAATATTGTGATGATGGCTAATATTGGGATGACGCCGAGGACAGTTTCGGCTAAAATTAGGACGCCGGTCGTCAGCGTCGGTCCTCGGCGTCGCGACGCGGCGTGGGCCGATCCGGAATGCACTCACAACAACCGTACATCAGACGATTATTAGTGCCCCGAACACTTATTAGCGAGGGGCAGCCCGCCAAGAACAACTTCTCTCTGCTCTTATTATTTTTTCGGCCGGATTTGTCTCGGACGTTCGACGCTACTTACTCACCAGTTGAAAAAAGATGTAATAGTGATGATGATAATAATAATAGTGTCATTATAGAAGATAATATAAAAGAAGTTGAATACAGATTTTTAATAAAAACAGTTTACGAGCTGGTGCTAAGGTGCTGACAACCAAGGCGCCAAGACGATGATTTTTCTGATTATGAAAAAAAAAAATGTTTGGGTGCCTCATCGTCTGGGAGCCATGTAACCTGAACAAGGCCGCATGAGCGCCTCGGATCGGTGGATATGATGGAAAGAACTACTTCCGAAATGGAAATAGATTGATTAATCGTAGTAATTACCGATCAGCTTTCCGCGCTAATTAGATTTCGTCCCTCGGCAGTGCTGCAAATGAGATTAGGGCTGGAAATGGCGCTCGCCACACCGAGCGCCCCCGCGCGCACGCGTTAATTGTCATCGATTTTTATAATGCCATTATGTCGGTACACAATTTATCACGTTTAATACGCATATACGTGTAATGCGATTATTTGCTCTCTCCCCGGGAGCAGAGAGGGTTGAGCATCTGCTACGCAGCCACCCGGGTCGAATCAAACCCTGTTTTATTTGCGTACGCGAGCAAGATCTTGCTAAGGGCTCACCCTAGGGGTAAGAGAATGTTTCGCTCTAACCTTCGTGCAATATTGAATTTACAAATATTTTTTATAATTTACACGTGTTAGAAGTAAAAATATAAAGTACAAATAATAATACTCACCAATTATTTACTTGTAATATCGTCAACCCCGTATCCTGCGCCAATTGCTTCTTCTGGTCTTCCGAGGGGTACGGATGCTGGAACAAAAAGAGTCGGTTAATTGCGGTCGTCGTATTCAAGGCTATATTCAAGGATATATTCAATGCATTTTCAAGGAAACGTTGAAACAAACACGGATCGAGTTACCAAAGCCGGCCTATGCCGGTCGAGGGGGCATAAAGCGAGTGCTTGAAAGAATGACGCGCAAAGGGGTGAGATTGTAGGCGGAGCAGGTGGGTTCACTCTCAACCCTACTTATTGTTTTACGCTCTTTCTCGGCCAGAAATCTCGGTATCGAATGTTCAGCGCGGCTATCGCGTTACGACATCGTTTTCTCCGGATAAACGTTAAAGCCTCGTCTTAAATTTTACGTTAGCACCACAAAAACTACGGGCACAAACGCGGCGGTTGAAGCTAATGAAGTAACACGATGACGATGGCGTGATGGGGCTGCCGGCGATGAATATTATATCGGGACAGCCATCGTCGATTATCCGGACAACCATCGTCGATAATCGGGTTTTTGTTCTTATTTCGCGTTTATGTAAAACATCGCTCCATATGAATATTTGATGGCAGCGCGATGCACTGAAAGGTCACACCACATTGCGGCGCCACCCGTCACCGCAGGCCACGTGACTGACGTGTGTGAAATTGGTTACATGCATTACTGGATACCTACATACGGCACAATCGGCCGAAGGCCAAATACCACTCACTATCATCCACTCGTGCCCTGGACGCCGAGCTCTGGGCCGATATGAAAAATTACACTCATCATCGCCGTTTGTTTGGAAATTTCAATGCAGTTTCGGTTGCCTTATGTACAGATACACTTACAGACGGGCTGTCGGATAGAGAGACTGTCGGACAGATTAGGGATTTTGTATGTTTGTTTTACGCTTCAGAATATTTCTTGGCAGGGACAGGGACAGGACGGGATGGGAAAGGTTAACGGTGTAGTTTGAAAGAATCAGCAACGGTGTTTTTCAGCAACGATGTTTTTCAGCAACGATGTTTTTCAGCGACGATGTTTTTCAGCAACGATGTTTTTTAGCAACGATGATTTTTAGCAACGATATTTTTCAGCAGAGGTGTCAGAGGCGGCAGCGGATGCCTCGGCGGCACGTTATTTGATGGCGCATATCCGACCTATGGATGGAATTGCCCATAAAACCCATCCTATAGGTATAAAGCGGCAGGGCCCCACAATAGCGCGTGCTGTGTTTAAACACCGTTCCTCCTTCAATCTGCGTCGGCGAAATGAGATTCAGAACAGCCTTTGATTATCGTTTACACGCAGCCATGCCTTGAATGCCGATCACAATGTTTGTTTCCTTTTCGGATTTCGTTGCGCTTGGTGCAAATTTCGGGTTTATCAACAGAACTGTGTTATTATCAAATCTGATCGTATTCTAACACGGAACCAGATCTAACAACAAGAAAACTTGTGGATAACTTTGATAGTTATGAAGGAGGACGAAGGAAGAATGACGTCTGTAGATACTGAGGATTCTTTGAACGTCTTAGGAGTTACCCAATCTTAAGAGTTACCCAGCGTAAGAGTTACCCAACCTCGAGAGTTACCCTACCTTAAAGTTACCCAACCTCGAAAGTTACCCTATCTTAAAAGTTACCCAGCTTAAGAGTTACCCAACCTAGAGAGTTACCCTATCTTAAAAGTTACCCAGCTTACGAGTTACCCAACCTCGAGAGTTACCCTATCTTAAAAGTTACCCAGCTTAAGAGTTACCCAACCTCGAGAGTTACCCAATCTTAAGACTTACCCACCTTAACAGTTACCCAACCCCGAAGGTTACCCAACCTCGAGAGTTACCCAACCTCGAGAGTTACCCAATTTCGAGAGTTACCCAACCTTGAGAGTTACCCAATCTTAAGAGTTACCCAGCTGAACCTCGAGAGTTACCCAACCTCGAGAGAAAGACGCATTCTCAGGAGTTTCGCAGCATCAGAACTTACGCGTCGTCCGGAGAGTCAGAGCGGCTCCTCAGGGACGCGTGCATAATTTAGAGACCACAGCGTTTTGTCTGGAAAGTAACAAGTGTGCTTCTCGAGTTTGATGTGTACAGAAAAGCAATCTAGGTAATTGGCAAGGGCGTGAGATCCCTCCGCCAACAATCCAATTTGAGCGAAAACAATAGCTGTAAGTGGTGTGCTCGGAGGGCAGGGGGCGTCGCGGTGCCGACGCCGACGGTGTTACGTTCGCCGGCGACGCTGACGCGGCTCCTGCATTTTGTCGGGATAACGTTGACGATGACGCGAATATTGCCTTTTTTATTATTATGGGGCGATCAGGCTTCCGGCCCGAATTTAAAACTTACCGAGGGGGACGTTGCCTACTACCCTGATCCTCGTGACTTCGGGGCTGCGCGGACCGGAATGGGGCACTTATTGCTGAATTGACGGTTTGTCGGATTTTAAACAGGTTTATTAAAAAATACACAGGCAATTCTATTTTGTTAGTACTTTATTGCCTTCTACAGTTATGTTTAGTGGATGTACTTGTATTTGTTGTTTGAGATCTTCCTTGCTATTCAAAATAAACTTATTTTGCACATTCTAATTTTATAGGCCTACAAAACCGGAACGATTGAGGTGTTTACTATAAAGTACAGGGACGATCAGGTTGAAATAAACTTTCTAAAATGGAAGTTTTAGCCACATATATAGATATTCTGAATCACTGTGAGATAGTTGAAAAACGGGCAAAGCGCAAGAGGGAAAGGGGGCCGAGTTGCGTCGTCGCGGGGGTTGCGTTATTCATTTTCCGGAAGGAAATTGCACGACGTGACATGCAGATCAGCGTGCGGCGGAGGAGGCAGCTCGCTGCATCCGGCGAGAAGGGAACACAATGCTGGAAACAAAACGGGACAAGACAGGGTGCGGGAGGAGGAGGAGGGTGGTGAAGAGTACAAGACAGGCTGCGGATGGAACATGCAAATGCTGGGGTTTGGGGGCGCGATTATAAATTATCGCGGCGGCCCTGCTGCAAAACAATCGACGATCGGATAGAAATCGGCTTCGGAATCGCATCAAATTTGGAATCAGCACCATGATTGAATGACGCGCATAGGGGGAGCGATTATAAACTATCGGGATGGCATCAACTTTAGTATTGTAATCGGTATAGGGATCGACATAGGAATCGGTATAGGAATCGGAATAGGAATAGGAATCGGAATAGGAATCGGAATAGGAATCGGAATAGGAATAGGAATCGGAATAGGAATCGGAATAGGAATCGGAATAGGAATAGGAATCGGAATCGGAATAGGAATCGGGATAGGAATCGGAATAGGAATCGACATAGGAATCGGAATAGGAATTTTCATAGGAATCGGCAAGAGGATCAAATGTACTAGGCGATATCGCCATTAGACCGGGTACATGGCATAGCAACGGACACGGGACGGTACCTGTAGGTATTCATAATGGCATTTTTTCGCATGCAACGCACGAGAGAGTGAATATTCAAGTTCCCACGAGCGCGATTGGCTGTCAAACGAGTTGCACGCTTCGGGCTACAGACTCGAAATGATGGGTTAGCCTGTTTAGAGCCGCGCGGCTATTGGCTATCGGTCTAACCGGACAGGTATTGTCCTCTCCTGAAACAATGAGCGGCTTGCCAGCACAGACCTTTTAGAGGCGCAATACTTATTATAATGCATGTGCGTTGGGAAAGTCTTTTGGTGGCCGTCATTATCCCTTTGATCGCGGCTTGCCGTGGCGTGGGTACCTGCTTTATTAGCACACGAATTTTCAGTTCGCTCGCCTAATTAGGAACACCGCTAACGGTTTTAATTATGATCTGGTATAGTCTCTAAGATATAGTCACTATGATGCTGAACGAAGTTCGTAGTAATGTTTAAAGAATGAAGAGATGTACACGTTTAACGTTATCAAAATCAGCCCTGAATATAGCCCAGGCCCCAGCAGGCGTGGACCTCGAGGGTGGAACTAGGAAACTCCTCGGCGATAGTGTCGCCAGCGTGCGAGCGCGTGTTATGTGACACGCCTAGTCCGATTAGAGTCACGAAAAACACGTATAATCACGTGTCGCACGGAGGACCGTGCACGCCCTCTCCTAATTTACAATGATGCTTCAGGAATCTGCCCCGTCACGATAGCGGCGGAAGCGGGGCCACCGTCCCTCGGTGCACCCTGTAGGACACTAGACTGTGCGGCGACAGAAACGCTGACGACGGCCGCCGCGACGCGTTAACGAGTCAGCATTCGTCATTACCGCCAGTCACTCCACTGTCATAGTTTTGCCCTTTGCCGGAGGACAGGCTTATATGTAACTTACACGTTACTTATACGTAACTTACACGTAACTTATAGCAAATGAAGAAATTTAAGATTCCCACGGTACAACTTAATGAGACCATCGCCAATTTTTAGACAAACTTGTTAAGCTTCAAATTTTCATACCCGAGCGTATGAGACCCCCCTGCACCCGTGTAGAGAGCTTTACCTTCAATTTCATCTGAGCTGCCCGTGGGTGCTCCTCTCTAGGGTCAATTTTTCTAGGCAACTCAGCTCAGATCCAACGCTAGAACGTCACATTGTTCCTATAACTTGTACCTTAAATAATTGTCAATTTGACCAAGTTAAGCAAAAGGACGTCCACAACTGGCAGGAAAACGCATCATCACAACGCGGGCCAGTGAGAAAGGGGGTGGCGGGAAACTGGGGCGGGAAATTGGAACGGGAAAGTAGCCGCGGCAAAAGGAACGGGGACAACGGGGACGGAGGCAAAGAGGACGGGGGCAAAGGGGATGGGGACAAAGTGGACGGGGGCGAAGGGAAATGCAAAACAGGTCCTTCGCCAGTATTAACCATGCAAGTTATGAATCGGGCTCTCCTGCAGGAAATTACATCGTCTGGGCTTCGGACCCTCACGTAGCGCGGGATTACGAACGGTCCCGACCCCAAAAGGGCATTCCATCTCCTGGAACGAGTCGTTTAATAGCGGCGGCGGCCGCTTTATCTGGCCGCGTGCATGCAAACATGCCCGGGGCCTCGCTCTCTGCGTCGCGGCGCTCCAGCCAACCTACGCAAACAACGGCAAGCGAACGTTGCCAAACGCCGGCAATTCGAGCAAACGCTGGCAAACCGGGTGAAGGCTGGCAGATGAAGCAAAGGCAAGCGAATCTAACAAAGGCAAAGAGGAATGACACAGAGGAACCAACTTAGTGAAGACAAGGTTAAAACGATGTCATACTAGAGTCTGAACAAATGTAGCTAATGGAAAACAATGGAAGACGATAGAGAACAAATGAATACGAGAGAAAACAAATGAAGACTAGAAGAAACAACTGAAGACGAAAGAAAAGAAATGAAGGCAAGAAGAAACAACTGAAGACGAGAGAAAACAAATGAAGACTAGAAGAAACAATTGAAAACGAGAGAAAACAAACGAAGACCAAAAGAAACAATTGAAGACCAATAGGTTGAAGACAAGGCAAGGCGAGGCAAGGCATGGGAAGGTATGGGAAGGCAAGGCAGGGCAAAATGCGGCAGGAAAGCAGATGTACTCCAATATTTCAGGGTCGTTACGGAGGCCGCGATATCGGCGGGTGACGTGCGCCGTGATATAAGACGGGACCGAGTGGGTCCCGGAGGAAATCCGGGCGCACGAACCGGCGGCCCTGTCTACCTGTCAGCCGGAATTAAAGGATGGGAGCCGCAATTGGACCTGCAGCCGTAGATAACACTGAGAGAGGTTCCCGCGGGACGCGAGGCCGCCTTGACCGCGCCTCAATAGTTAATGCCGAAAGGCCGACGCTCAAAAGAGCCGCTAAAGACCAACTCGCCAACGCATGAATATTTGAACGATGCATCAACCCGCGCCGTATCGCTCACTGATCCCGGCTTACTTGCACGACTCATTAACCCCTGCGCGCTAATCCTCTATCGGATATTGCGAGGGGCCGGGACCCCCGCCGCCCCCGTCGCCCCCCTCGGCCCCCTCGACAGATCGATGTCTCCGCCTCGACCGCCCGACGAACTAACGCCGATGATGCTGATGCTGCTCATGCTGATGCTGTTACTGTTGCTACTGATGCTGATCCTGATGCTTCCGCTGATGTGGCACCACCAACAACTATGTGCTCCTATTGTTACATTTACTGCTACCGTTGATGGTATTTCTGCTATTTCTACACTTTCGGTCATTTCAACTCTTTCTACTATCTGTCATTATTATTATTATTATAATATTCTTAAATATACGTACTCAACATCGGATGCGCTCGCTCACTCGCTTCGCTCGTTCGCGAGCCACACAAGACATGAGGGTCGCGCTACGCGTTGGGTGTCACTTTAATAAACGAATTAATTCATTAAACCAGTATTTTCTTCTGGACTTATTCCCAAGAACATTGAACTAATTAAGAAGACAGTCCAAGAACCAAATCACATTATGTGATTAAGAATTAGTTAGATATTATAGAAATGAAAAAAATATATTAAAAAAATAATTAAATGTCAATAAGTTTAAAAGAAAATGCAAATGGCTCACTTATTATGAAACAGAGGTATTTTTTACTATATATTTTTTTATTATATATTTTTTATTATATGATTTTTATTGTATATTTTTTATTATCTTTTTCTATTATATATATTAAATTAAATTCAGTACTCTTATTTTAAAAAATAAATATGTATTATTATTTTTAATTATATTCCTAATTTTAATCATAATTTACATAATGTATATGTGATAAATTATAGATAATTTTTCTTAATTACTCTCTATTAATAATCATTAGAACGATGAGCTCGCTCGCTGCCTCGTGCCTTCGGCGCTCGTTTGTTAAGACACTCATCTGAAGTTTCATATATTCAACATAATAGGCGCTCGCTCATGAGGGTCGCGCTATGTCTTGCCAACACTATCGGCCTTCGGCATCCTCGGATTAAATTTTTTTATTTCTATATATATTTTTTTATTATACATCTTTTTATTATAAGTTTTTTATTGTATATTTTTTTATTATGTTTTTTATTATATTTTTTTTATTATGTTTTTTATTATTTTTTTTTATTATGTTTTTTTAATATATATATTTTAATTATATGTGTTTCTATTATATATAATAAATTAAATTAAGAACCCATATTTTAAAAAATAACAATTTAACATTTTTATTAAAAGTCATCCGTAATCAAGCTTTATAATTAAATGTAAAGTTTAGTCAAATAATTGAATAAAATATAATCTATTAAATTTTTTTATCTTATATTTTTTATATATGCTCGACAACGTGTAACTTTATTTATAATAATAATTATTAATGAAGAGTAATTAAAAAAATATATCTAAAATTTATCACATATACATTACGCAAATTAGGATTAAAATTAGGAATATAATTTAAAATAATAATATATATAATATATATAATAATAATAAATATTTATTTTTTAATTTTGTTTTATTTATTTCTTGGACTACTCATAAATTCATGGTGGCAATTTCTTAGGAAGTAAGTCCATTAAAGAGATTTATGTTTTAATAAAAATCTTTATTTGATGATGGGCTAACGCGTTTCGTGGCAGTTGCCACTTCATCAGAACCTTCGTACATTTTAAATTAAAATAAATTTGGATTGTAAAAGAGTGATTTACTAATTAATTTATAATACCATCCTAAAAATACACTAATCCTACATCATAATATTACTTTGTTAACTACATTTTAGTTTTTAAAGCGGATGACTTTGGATTTAAATTCTTTTATATTTATATAATAAAAAGACATATAATAAAAAAACATATAATAAAAATATATATAGGAATAAAAACAATTTAATCCGAGGATGCGAAGGCCGCAGGCCGATAGTGTTGGCAAGACATGTCGTTGAATATATTAAGCTCCAGTTGAGTGTCTTAAAAAAACGAGCGCCGAAGGCGCGAGGCGGCGAGCGAGCGAGCTCATCGTCTTGATAATTATTAAAAGAGAGTAATTTTTAAAAAATATTACCTATAATTTATCATATATACATTACGCAAATTTTGATTAAAAGTAGTAATATTATTAAAAATAATAATAAATATTTATTTTCTAAAATAAGGATACTTAATTTAATTTAATATATATAATAAAAAAATATGAGAAAAAAACATACTACTATAATAGAAATATATACAGGGTGGGCCACCTAAGACGTTCACCTTGAATAACTTTGTTATTAATAAAGTTAGAACAATAAAAATTTCAAGGATTTACTCAGCGCATGAAGGACCCCAAAAAATCCTAGTAAAAT
>JAWQRP010002004.1:0-16914 GCA_033557875.1 Quadriops clusia | reverse complement strand
GTATACCGCCAGAAAAAGAAATAAGTAATAAAACTAATTCATATTAGTCTTTATTTGTAACGTTTCGCCCTATCAAGGGCATCTTCAGACGGCGAACAAACCTCTCTAGTGTGGTCACTTATTTTTGATACAGATGGCATTTCTTTCGGCATACTGTGTATTCCTTTGTAATTTTTTTGTTATGCAATATGTATCTTAATTTTATAGGCGAAATCTCGTCACAGACAAGATGAGTACGGCCACCAGATACAATTTACTTTATCAACTCATCTATATATCTTTAGTCTTATATTTTACCTTAAATTTTAATTTTTTGACATTGCTTTGTTGGATTTTATTTAATGTGTTTAATTTGAAATCGTGATCGAGACCCTGGCGAATAGTTTGGTGCCGAGTTTGTTTCACTCCATTTTGTTGCTGAAGAGCCACGTGCTCTGTTCTTTTTGAGGTTTCCACTTTGAGCAGCTTCGTTTTGCCGAGCTTGATTCCTTTAGTTTGTCTCCAATTAAAAGTAATTTGTTCCGGGAACCATCAGAAGTATTTATTCTGTCGTTGATCACGGTCTCGAAGAGTGGTCTTTACATTTCAGTTTTATAATTGTCATAACTTAGAGCATATCTGTAAACATTTTTAAAAATAATTTTATCTGTTTGAATTTCGCTGTATCAATGCACATATTTTGTTTGTTCTAATAGCTGCATTGTTTGCCGTTTGAAGATGCCCTTGATAGGGCGAAACGTTACAAATAAAGACTAATATGAATTAGTTTTATTACTTATTTCTTTTTCTGGCGGTATACCCATAATCATCACCAATATTAAATATCGTTACGCCATAAACTTATCAAATATTATATATATATATATATATATGTGTGGTAATACTTGTATATACGAGGCATAGTCAACTACGGGACGATGAGACTAAAGCAATTTCTTTATCAGTAAATGCCAGATGCCAGATATCTGGCCAATTACTACTTTATTTTTTAAATTTTGGTGCAGAATTGTTTTCATAAAAATTTTAACCCATGCTAGTTTAAATATTTATTTTAACAAATCATTAAGGCAATAACAATAAAGCGCTATTTAACTACAATCGTTTACATTATTGTACATTCCATAGAACATATTTTCCCCTTAAACATCGTAACCAGCAATAAAAATAATGAACAATCATTTTAAAAAAGAACCCTGTAAGTTTGTGATATGTTTTTATAACATTGACGGCATTCTTTGGAGATTTCAGTCTTTCTTCCGTAATTTTTGGCTAGATGCTTCCATAGAATCTATCCACAACTTCAACTCTTCGGTCATTTCCGGCTTGAAGGATGGATTTAATTGTTCAACGATTTCTATCATGTTCATTCCAATGACATGCTGTTTGCTCAGGACCACAGCCCTGATGAAACCGTCATTGAGAGTTATGAATTGTTGCTCAATGTATAAAGTTTTCTCGTCCCAATAGAGAGCCTAAAGTATACAGAAACATCGTCATTATCTCGGAGACAAAATTTGTTAATAATAAATATTAATATAATATGATAAATAAAAAGATAATAAATAATAAGATCATAATAAATAATAAGATAATAATAAATAATAAGATAGTAATAAATAATAAGATAGTCATAAATAATAAGATAGTAATAAATAATAAGATAATAATAAATAATAAGATAATAATAAACAATAACATAATAAGAACAATAAGATAATAATAATTATTATTATTATGATAATAATAGATTACCTTAGTAGTCACTTTATATGCAGTAAAAAGTGGAATAGTCCTCCGGTACCTAATGTTACAAGCTGTCTGTAAGGCATGTGCCCGATTTTTAGTAATTATTTTGTACAATCCCGTTGAGTCGTAAAAATGAAACCTGGCAAAGTCCAATTCTCGCACAAACCTAGCGTTATTCATGTGCTTGAAGATGATGTCCAAATCTTGAGTGGTGACGAAACCTTGGCAAAAATATTGACAATTAAAACGATTAATAAAACACAAAACCAAAAGGACTAATTTTAAAAGCAAACGAATTCAATTATTGAAACAATAGCTACTACATGCCTGTGAATAAGTGGGCGTATGTATGTGTTCGTATTGTTAATATTCATGTAAAGTGAGGGTCAAAAGGTTCGATAATATGGAAACCTGGATTTCAAGTTACTATAGTAACTATACTTATAAAGTTTCTTACAAAGTTTATTGTATTTTTTCCACATATTCCTAAAATTATTATTTTTTTAAATTCATATCAATGAACTTTTAACTTCCCGACCAAATTTGGGCGGTCACAGTTTTTTATAGTTAACCTTTATAGATAACAATAGTAACAACTAATCAAGAACACTTGTTTTGCTCCTTATAACTTATATGTATGTATATGTTGTACTTGAAGCATTGTTGCTTATATGACACCCATTGTTAAATTGAATATAACAATATAATTAAATTGGATATAATAACATAATTAAGTTAGATATAATAACATAATTAAGTTAGATATAATAACATAATTAAATTAGATATAATAACATAATTAATTTGGATATAATATAATCTTACCGTAAATTGTGGAATGTTTGTCAATCTTCTGCTTCTGCTGGAAGTACCGACCCCATCCAATAGTAACTATTACCCTTATGAAGTAATTCACATCCCAGAAGATGTAAGCCAACAGCCATAACCCCAAGATGATGGCCACATAGAAGGAGCAAGAGTTGACATCAACGTCGACCGTCATCGCGCCAATGGATACCTTCAACATTTACCTGGATGTCTCATTTATTTTAAGCTCTGACTTGCGTACGAGTACGTCCGTACGTACTCTTAAAACTGGTTGTAGCGTTGCGTGAAAAATTTTATGATAAAAGCAAGTTCACCTCTTCACTTATGATAAGTCGGTGTACTGTTACGACTGGTGGGGACACCGCTCTAAAGGCGCATGAACTTGGATTACCTTCATTCTGTCGGTTCGGATGTTGAGAGTCGACAAAATCTTGAGAAATTATTATTTGTTTACGCAAAATATTATTATTTATTTGCAAAAGAGTCTGTTGTGACCACCAATAGTCTTTTTAATGCTTCTAGGTAATATTTGTACTTTTGTATAAATATGGCAAATATATAAAGTTTATTATTTTAATGTTATTTTGTTTCTTGACCTCCTTCTATTTTATTATTTTCTTTTTCTTTCCTGGGTTTCTTAGGTCTGTTTAAATTAAATGCTTTCTTGTTTCAATTCATTTATTTTTCCATGACGTTTCGCCTATATATTTAGGCTTCTTCTGATGGTTTCTTCTGAAATATTCCCCTTATAGTTTCAGAGGAAACCATCATGATTCTGCCGATTCTGCAGAAGAAACCTAAATATATAGACGAAACGTCATGGAAAAATAATTGAATTGAAACAAGAAAGCATTTAATTTAAACAGACCTAAGAAACTCGGGAAAGAAAAAGAAAATAATAAAATAGAAGGAGGTCAAGAAACAAAATAACATTAAAATAATAATGGCAACCCAGGGAAGAAGGGAAATGCAACATCAGAGTTGTTGGTTTCAAGAGGTGAGGGAGTTGCAGGGAGAGGACTGCGTGATACTGAAGACCATTATTAATATAAATGATCAGTAAAAATATTAACCGTCGAAACTTTTTAATTAGATGTAAAAAGAAAATATTACCCCAAAATTTTTAAATAATCAAATAGACATTAACTTAAACTTATCTAAATTCGAAAATAAACAAAAATTAGAAAATAATATAAAATATTGTAAATACTAGATTTTGAATCTAATTATAGATGACACAATATATAATCTACATAAATTATATAAAGAAAACAAAACATAAAGGAAAAAGTAAGAGAAATACTACCAATAGAAAAATGTACAGGATTTTTAAAAACACAAGAAATAAAATAAGAAGTAAAATTTGAAAAGATAAAAAATAAACAAATAGAAAAATTTAATAAAAGAAATAATAAAAAAGAGAAAGACCAAGAGAAAACTTACAAAAATATAAATACAGATTATTACGTTGTAAATTTAACTAAAAAAGATATCCCAGAAAATGTTAAAAACATTTTAAAGTTGGGACCTAATTTTAACTTACCATACCAGAAAACCAATGACATACCAACCATGGATATAATTGCTAATATAGAACAGGGGATAAATTATAGTATAGGAAATGTTGACGTTCGAGATGATATAAGGGAGAAAATAGAAAACTCTATAGTTACACATCAAAATAATAAACGGAGAGACAACAGCGAAGTAAATAACAAGAATAAAAGAATTAATAATAAAGATATTCAAGCAACTAAAAAGTTCATTAAAAGTAATCCTGAATTATATATAACGAAAGCAGATAAGTGTGATAGAACAGTAATAATAGAAAAAGAAATCTACAAGAATATAGAACAGAAACTATTAAGAAAATAAAAGAAACATTAAAGATCAACAACTACCCAGAACATTTAATTAATAAAATTATAAAAGAAAGAATAAAAAAAATTTACAATCCATACAAATTCAATAAAGTCAAAAATAATAATAAAACAAAATACATAACTAAACCATATGTAAAAGGATTAACAGAAAGCATTAAAAATAAGCTGAACCAATATAATATAGAAATAGTCAGTAAAACCCAAAATTTATGTAAACAATTCTATAGTAAAATTAAAGATAAAGATAAAATAAATAAAATATCAAATATAATTTATAGAGTAGAATGTAAACAGTGTGAAGGAATATATATAGGAGAGACAAAACAATATTTAGAGATAAAAATGAGACAACATAACAACTCTTGTCAGAAAAAAAATGTAATAGGATGCACAGCTTTAAGCATACATAGCATAGAAAAGAAACATGAATTTAATTTTAAAGAAGTTAAAATTTTGAAAAAGGAAAAAAAACTGTTACAAAAGAAAAAGAATGGAATCACTTTTTATAAAAAAAGAAAAAAAATCGATACATTTTAAACGCGACACAGCAAATATTAATAAAGTGATTAAATAAATATAACAAGAAAGGTCTCTATAATGTTAAAAACTAAGTCTATAGAATAAATAATAGATGGCACAGTAGATATGTAAATAGAATAGGAAAAAGATAAAAAACTTATATAACTAAAAAACAAAAAAAAAAGGTTTAATCAGAGGTTATTGTGGAAGAACTGTGATAGAATTGAATTTAACAGAAATTAAAATAATGAAGATTTTAATTGTAAATTCTAAAATGTAAATTAATTGTTAAGTGGAAGTAATAAATTCGACGATGTTAAGAGTTAGAAAAAAACAGAAAACAGAAGGTAACGAATGTAGAATAATTTAGAAAATTGTATAGTAAAATAATAATTAACGAATGTAAACTCACGTTGTTAACTATAAAGGGAATATTTCAGAAGAAACCATCAGCAGAAGCCTAAATGTATAGGCGAAACGTCATGGAAAAATAAATGAATTGAAACAAGAAAGCATTTTAATTTAAACAGACCTAAGAAACCCAGGAAAGAAAAAGAAAATAATAAAATAGAAGGTCAAGAAACAAAATAACATTAAAATAATTATATAATAATAATTTTATAATAATACTTTTGTAATATCATAATCATAATGAAAACATATCAAATTACATGAATCATTTTTACAGTAAATTAGAAAATAATATATTTTACAGTTCTTAGTGGTTTTACGTCATAATATAAATTCTAACCCATAATGAATCCATTTTTAGTTGTTTAATATTTCAATTTTTGCCAGGTAAAAAAAAGAAAAGGAAGAATCATCAGAAATTTTCAATTTTTCTCAGCATGAACAACAAACAATTCATAATCTGTGACTACAACCTTAACCCCTTTTCTTTCATTAATCATCCCCATTTTCTGAGCCTCAAGCAAATGATCAGCATAATATTCTTCTAACAAATGGTTGGGAATAGTAAACGGGTTTATACCTTGCATAGCTCCTATAAAAAAAGAAAAAAAAATCATTACTATGAACGTTCATAACTTAATATATTTGTTCAGTGAACTAATTATAATAATGTAGTACGTTTATAATGTTGAATAGTATGGTAAGTATGACTCCTTTTAACAATTTCACAAATATCCACGTTGAAACCAGCTACTTTTAATAAATGTTCTAACCATCTTCTCCTGTTTTTAAATCTAACGTAAATTGGAACTACTTCATCTACTTGCTTCATATACGGATTATACTTCTTAATTCTCGCCAATGTCCGATAAAGAGAATATATTGGATGGTAGGCCACGAACAAAACGAATAATTTGCCTTTATTTTTCAACATTCTATAGATGTTAGACAATGTCAAGCTGGAATACAAATTAATTAAGACTTGCTTTTTACACAAATCAATTATGTCTAAAATTATACTAATAATATATTAAGTGACGTTATTATTAATATAAATTATTATTATTAATATTATAGACTTACCTCATTTCCTTGTGCACCCACATCAAACAATAAAACGAAAACACTCCATGAAAGCATTCTTTAAACTCCTCAGGCAAATCCTTTGTAGCTATGTCAAGAATTTTGAATTCCATGTTATTACTACCATAATATTCTTCAGCATGCAATATCATGTCTTCAGATATATCGATGCCTACTAATTTTTGAACCCTGTTATTTAAAGTGGTCAATAAGATATGTTTCGTGACAAAACCATCCCCACATCCTATGTCCAATAAAATAGAGTCTTTTTGGAGATTCAAAAGATGCAGATATTTTTCTAGAAAATATTTAGAATCGGCTCTTTGAGATGGATTTGCGCTTGAATAAAGATGAGGGTTCAACATCCTATAGAAAAAAAACAAAAGAATAAATATGTAAAATTAAATAATTAAATAGATATAAATAAATAAATACAATCAAAAGAATACGACCCTGCCTAGCCAAACATGTTTCCAAAACCATTGTGCCTACCTGCGTGATAAATACTTTTTTACTCAATCCAACTTGCAAACGAAAACATCAAACAAAATTTAGATCAAGAAACTTAAAAAATGGCGGAAACTGAAGGAGTCGCCCACGGGCCCAACAAAGAAGATGCGACATTTGTTTTAACAAATTTTATCCATATGATAAGGTATTTAAGAAAGAAACCAAAATTACAATAATTTTAACAGTTGTTAGTTTTTAGGTGGAAGTACGAAGGCACAGTGGTAGACATTGGTTGTGGAGATGGTGATGTTACCAAAAATATCCTTTTGCCGTTCCTTCCGAGTAACATTTCTGGATTGTGTGGAGTAGACATGGACGAATTTCAATTAATGCGAGCTTATAAACACAACAACAAGAAAATTGAGAAACTAGTTTATGAAGAGTTAGATATAACTTTACCAGATCTTCCTGGTCTCTTTCAGGACGCTTTCGATCATGCGTTTTCATTTAATTGTTTTCATTGGATAAGAAACCATGAGTAAGTGATTATTGGTATGTAAGGTAATATGAAAGAAACTTACCTATTTTATAGAAAGAATTTATAATACAAGTCTTTGAAATGCTCAGACCAAGACAATTGTTAGTGATTTACTATCGAACACAAAAGTTCCTAGGAGACAACGAACTGATTGTTTCTTATCTTTGTTGATATTATATGTTAATGGCTCATAACTGATAAACAAATACATGTCTTTGAAATGATTACATTTTAGGATTGCCCTTAATAACTTATACAGAATGTTAAGAGACGAAGGAAACGCTCTGCTGATGTTCCAGGCCAAGAACCCCTTCTATGATGTCTTCATAAATGTGTCCAAATTGGAGAAGTGGAAGGTCTACATGACGAATATTATAGATTATTATCCGGGATACATAAACAACCACAACTTATTGGAATATTATGAACAATTGATGGCCAAAACGTCTTTCAGGGAGTACAATTGCCAAGTTGTCGACCGGAGTTGGACGTACGAAAGTATTGATGCGTTTAAGAGTAAGTGAGAACCTCAAATTGTTCTTAGATCATAATATAATATAATATCAATATTAATAATAATATTAATAATAATAATAATAATAATAATGAAAATGTAATAACGTTCGTGTAATTTTAGAAAGCATCATGGTAACAAATCCGTTTGAAATCCCAGATGAACTATTAGAAGATTATTTAAATGATATTGTGAATGAAGGTTATAAACTAAATGCTTTACCTACAATGGCGTACAAGCTTTATGTCATTTTTGCAAGCAAATGATGAATTCTTTCACTGGTTGAAAACCAGTTACGTTTATCTATTTATATATGTACAATTAGTACTATTTTTCTGTTATTTAAATGCAATGAAATAAATAAAAAACAAAAAATATTTTTTTATAAAATGTCTGTTATTTATAGTAAAATTTAACAGGTGTAAAAAACAAAACAAACTATTTATTCATAAGCTTAGTTTTAGAGCAATGCAATGGTTTCGAATATCAGATGCTGAATTCGCAGGAATAGTCGTCGTCGTATTCCTCAGGTGTGCAGAAGAAAAATTCGATTAAATTCAGTATGGGCCCTCTGGAAAACGGGTTATAGTACCGTCCTCTTCTGTCCCGAAGATATCCATATCTCTTGTAGTTAAACATTTCGTTTGTTGTGAGGTTCATGCACGCATGCAAAACCTGAAAAACGTACCATCAATAATCTATTCCATCAATAATTATAAATAATATAGAACACAATTCGGAATACGTACAGACGTAGACGTTAAAATCCATCCAAGGAAAGAAAACACAAAAGCTTCTAATAATCCTAAAACGTACAGAACTCCAACTCCTTCAATGGCGATGCAGTAAGTTGCGAAATAAATGGTGAAGGAGCAATTGATTGCCACACTCAAGACAAACATGAAGAACCAAGTCCGATTCCTCAATCCTATGCAATTGTAGACAAATGGGCAATGATGATCGAAGTAAGTAACGCATCTATTACAAATCCTGCAATGCTTCGCCCTCAATGGTCTCAAACATCTGCATGTATGGCACAAACGGCTTAAAATCGCATTCCTCTTCTTCCATTTGTCAAAATACGGAATTTGCTTGATGGCGCGATGATAAGATTCTGAATCTAAAGGCAGATATCCTGGGTCTTTCCTGTTTGCTATAATCCAACAAATCCACATTACTATGTTCCAAAAAATGAAGCAGTAATGAGAACCCCTCATGATGTACCAAGTTATTGGTATACACCTGATTATGTACATGGGATAACCCCAGAGAAGAACTGAGACCATGAAGAAGACCAAGGGAGCTTTAGAATTTCCTGCTTTACCAAACAGCAGACCCCAGAATTCATTGATTGGGGGAAACCAACTTGATCTTCGCTTCTTCTCCTGTTGAAGTACCTGGACGATTTCTCCGTGTCTATGACTTTGAGCTAACATTAGTGGGGTCTTGTCATTTTTGTCCAAAGGTTCTAAGTCTATGTCGCTCTGCAAGAAAACATTGACAATGACTGTAATAGTTTGTAATAATTTAATCTACTGGTACCTTCTCACATAACAATTTTACGCAAACGACATTCCCAGATAAACAACCCAAATGCAGAGGCGTACTCCCGAAGTGATCAGGTTTCTGCAAATTCGCCCCAGAGTACATCAGCAGCTTTATGACATCCGCATGGCCTTTGTAAGCTGCCCAATGCAAAGCAGTGTCACCGTTGATGTCGACCAGTTGGTTAAAGGCACCCATTCCTAAGAGAAAGGCAGCAGTGGCCGTTCTTCCGAACATCGACGCCGTCATCAGTGGTGTTAATCCTTTGAAATCTGCAGCGTTGACGGCAACACCGGCTTGAAGCAACACTTGCACAACAGCCGTATGTCCTTTTCTGCAAGCCCAATGGATAGGCCTTGGTCCCTGAGTCCCCAAGCAAGACAAATCTATAGGGGCCCCTCGGTCTACTAGGTAACGCATAATTTCTACGTTGCCGTCTAGGGCGGCCCAGTGGGCTGGTGTGTAACCCCATTCGTCTCTGGCTCTTAGAATTTGGGTGCCAAACTTTTCTACTAAGTCTTCTATATCGGACACCTCCCTAGAACCAATATTTCAGGTTTAGAGTATTTTCTGGAAATACATTGACTTAATTTTATGTTACAGTAGATAGTAGCTAAATGTTTGAAAATAGGGTAAAGAAACCTAGAGCTACTAAGACACTTAAGATTTGAAAATAAGCTAAAGAAATCTGGGGATATTAACTCCCAGTATTAGAAACGACAGTTATCTTTTAGTTGAGATAGCGAATCAATCAGCTATCAGATATTTTTAAAATAGCGAAAGGTGATTGGTTCGCTAACTTAGCTAATAGATAACTGTCGTTTATAATACTGGGGGTAAGACACTAAAGGCTTGAAAAGAAACTAAAAACCTGGGGCTATTAAGACACTAAAGGTTTAGACATGAATTAAGAATGCTAGGGTTATTAAGACGCTAAAGGTTCGAAAATAAGCTAAAAACCTGGTGCAATGAAGATACTAAACACTATAAAATAAACTAAAATCCTGAGGCTATCAAGACAATAATCGCTTGAAAATAAGCTAAAAACCTGGAGCGATTAAGACCCTTAAGACATGAAAACAAGTTTAAAAATGGGGTTATTAAGACACAGAATACTTGAAAATAAGCTAATAACCAGGGGCTATTAGAGCATTAAACACTTGAAAATAAGCTAAAAACCTGATCCTATTAAGACACTAAAGGCTTGGAAATTAGTTAAAAACCTGGAGTTATTAACACACTAAAGGCTTAAAAATAAACTAAAAACCTAGGGCTATTAAGACACTAAAGGCTTGAAAATAAGCTAAAGAAACCTGGGGATATTAAGACACTAAAGGCTTGAAACGAAACTAAAAACCTGGGGCTATTAAGACACTAAAGGTTTAGAGATGAAATAGGAAAGCTAGGGCTATTAAGACACTAAAGGTTTGAAAATAAGCTACAAACCTGAGACTATTAAGACACTAAACGGTATAAAATAAGCTAAACATCTGGGGATATTAAGACACTAAAGGCTTGAAAAGAAACTAAAAACCTGTTGCTATTAAGACACTAAATGTTTAGAGATGAAATAAGAAAGCTAGGGCTATTAAGACACTAAAGGTTTGAAAATAAGCTAAAAACCTGGGGCGATTAAGACACGAAACGCTATAAAATACCCTAAAAATCTGGTGATATTAAGTCACTAAAGACTTGAAAATAAACTAAAAAGCTGGGGCTATTAAGACACTTAAGATTTGAAAATAAGCTAAAGAAACCTGGGGATATTAACACATTGTCTGCGGCTACATTTCACGGCGGAATTGTGCTGGGCGCGGGGGTTTTGCGCGCAAATTTAGTTATTCAGTTAAATCTCAATAAAGTGAAAATTATTTAATTTTTTAACCTAAACTTTTCGTATTTTATATTGAAATATATAATAATTATGATTGTTGTAAACAAAAAATAAAATTTTTAGTGGATAAATTTATAATGGTATCGTAAATTTAAAAAATCAAATAGAAATATATAGTTTTAATTTTCTCGAATTATATTATATACAATCATTCTTACATTATAAAAAAAAATGAAAATAGCAATCATAAAACTAATAATAATAGTTTGGCGAATGATAGTTCGAGGACGTGGAATAAGATCGTCATCATCGCTCTCTTCGAAATCTTCACTATTGATGTCACTATTACACGAAGCATCGGACAATGCGTCAGCGAACATTTCATTACAATTATCTTCGTCAAATTGGCTCATTTTCGCAGGGATAAATAAAAAGTTAATTTTAAAAATCTAAATTGATTTTTTTAACACAAAAATACAGATTAACCCTTTATTAGATGTACACGTTACTCTAACCCGTACTAGTACGTGTCCCGCGCTCAAGGATCAATCGTCAGAAAACGTACTAGTACGTGTCCCGCACACAATGTGTTAAGGCACTAAAGGCTTGAAAAGAAACTAAAAACCTGGGGCTGTTAAGACACTAAAAGCTTTAAAATAAGTTAAACACCTAGTTGAAATTAAGATAAAAACCTGGGACTATTAAGACAATAAACGTTTGAAAATAAGCTAAAACCCTGGGGCTATTAAGACACTAAAGGCTTGAAAATAAGCTAAAAACTTGGGGTTATTGAGACACTAACTAAACTAAAAGCTTCAAAATACGCTAAAACCCTAGGGCTATTAAGATACTAAAGGCTTGAAAATAAGCTACAAATCTGGGGCTATTAAGACACTAAAGGCTTGAAAATAAGCTAAAAACCTGGGGCTATTAAGACATAAAGGCGTGAAAAGAAACATGGAGATATTAAGGTACTAAAGATTTGAAAATAAGTTAAAGAAACCTTTCAAACCTTTAGTGTCTTAATAGCCCCAGTTTTCTTTAACTTATTTTTAAACAGTTAGTGTCTTGATAATTATGAAGCGTCTCACTGTATAACGTGACAGACCCAAAAATAGTCAAGAATAAATTTTTAAATAATAAACTAAAAATTACAATCGGATCGAGGATTTTGTGAAATTTCAGATGTTCTTCTAGCAAACGTTGTGTAAATTGAATGTACGAAAATGTAAGAATTGAATCAAGATATAGATCACACAGAGTTACGGTGATATTATAGTAACTAGGTTGTCCTAGGCCAAACCGGTTTATCCTACTCGTGACAGGATATACCAGTTCCATCTAGGACAATCTAGTTTAGCCTAAATACTTTAGACTTAACTATATAGTTTGGCCTAGGCCAAATTTATTGAATCGCTGCAAGTAACAATATAACCAAGAAGATTTTATGCGGTGCACCTGTACCAAAAACTGTGCTACAAATACTGGGTGTTCGGATGAATGTGTAACATAAAAACTGTCGCTTTTTGGCGCACCCTGTAAATAGATGTCAGTGTAAAAAAAATGATTTTGTGTAATTCAAAACGCCACCATAGTACACCCTGTAAAAATAAATAAAAGATTAAATATTTTATAGGTTGCACTAAGAAGTACAATTAAGTTCATTTTTAATTTTAATTTGAGCCTAAAAATTATTTTTATTATTAAGTATCTACTGATTACCTTATCTTTATGTTATAGTTTTGTACAAGTGTTGCGACACTTCTAATCAATACTGTTTTTTAAAATAAAATAAGACTATATACTTTCTTTAATTTTTTCATGAACTACAATGAACAAACGATTAAACAAACAACCATACTTAACGTATATAAATACATAAGTGTAAAATTAGTAGTGATTAGAAGTGACACAACACTTGTACAAAACTATAACATAAAAATAAGATAATCAGTAGATACTTAATAATAAAAATAATTTTTAGACTCAAACTAAAATTAAAAATGAACTTAATTATACTTCTTAGTGCAACCTATAAAATATTTAATATTTTCTTTAATTTCACAGGGTATTTTGAATTAGCTACACAAAATCATTCTTGTTTATTTTGTCACTTGCAATGATTCAATCAATTTTGGCCTAGGCCAAACTAGTTAAGCCTAAAGTAGTTAGACCAAACTAAATTTTTCCGGTAAAATATATGTACCTACATATACAACAAATTATCACTAGACGCACATATCTAGTTAATTAATATCGCCGTGGAAACGAAATTATTTACCCATAAAAAAATAAAATAAAATAAAATAAAAGCGTGTCCCCTCCCCCTTTCAATCGAATGTCAAAATAATTATCCGCTTGTGGTTAAGCGTTAAATAATTACAAAACGGCATTAAAAAATTGTTTGTAATGTTAAAGTTAATACATCGATTTCCAAATTTTACTTGCACTCTCCCAAGGGTGTTTTATTGTGAAAATGGCAAAAGAGATAAACCGTCTAAAAGTTACGAGAAAAGAAAAAAGCAGATCAGGAAAAATATTACCAAGGACGAAGACTATGCTTTTAATGAACAAGAGTATTTTCATAAAAAGGTGAGTAATTTTGCATGAATTACAATAAGAACTAGTTTTCTCTGTACTTTCTCGTACTTACATTAGTATTATAATTTTTGAAATTCGCATAGACTTACCAACAACTAAAGGATCTAAAGGATAAGCGGAGAAGAAAACAGGAAAAGAAACCCGAGCAAGAAGAAGAAGACAGTGACGACCTCACTTAACATAAAACAAAATATTTAAAAAATTGCACTTCTCGTCCGAACTTGTTTTATAATATTTGTAAAAACATTTTTAATTGACCCAAATATTTATAATAATACTCTTCAATAAAGAGTTAATAATTAATAAATAATTAATTAATAAATAATAATACATAATTAATTAATTCAAAAGACAGTTAAATGCCAAAGTCACGACCAGATGTATTTTTGACCAAATTTTTAGTAACACAAAATTTTTATTTCCATAAAAATGATAACTTTCTTGCAGAAAGGTCAAAATCTCCGTTGTCCATTAGGCGCATTTTATTGCAAATGGAAAGGCGACGATTCAGAAGACGTTCCAGATGACAAGACCTCAGGAAAAGGCACGAAGAGCCAAATCGTAAAAGACCCGAAAAAACATAAAGAATACGCGGCTCATGAGGATCATTACTTTCATCAAAAGGTAAACTTGTTCGGTACACGATATCGGGATATAAATTTATTTTGGGAACTGTTTATTTATTCTCTTAGACTCAAGAGAAATTGAGGAAACTTAAGGAGAAGAAACAACAGGAGAAACAAGAAAAACCAGATCCTTCGGAAAAACCTTAAATATTTCTAGCGCAAGATAGCCTTTAAAATAGATAATATGTATATATAGATGTTTTATTTTATTTTTAATTTATTTTAACCAGATTTTTGACTTGAGAGAATGTAGAATAAATTTATACTTATGTATAATAATCAATGAATTTTTGCGTCAACGTGACGTTTATGGTACCTTTCGCAAAAACTTTCAAAATTACTCAAAGTTATGACGTCTTTGTTTAGTCCTTTGAGACTAATTCAAAATTCCCCTTTCTTCAAACGGCATGGCGGCAGCTGGAAGACTCCGAATCCTAGACAAAAATTGAAACAGAAAAAGGCCGAAGCGATTAAGAATAGGCCCAAAAAGGGGCACACGGAGGCGAAAAAAGGAGCTAATATAAATTATGAGACTGGACAGTGTTCGGAATCTAACAACTTTTGGCGTAGTGTGAGTTAGTTCTTGCGGTATAGTTGCTACATTTGAGGTTTCCTTATAATTTTTTTCTGGAAAATTTCAGGGTCATTTAAATTTAATAAATCTTCAAAATACCTTAAGGTACAGAGAAGAAGACGAGAAGGAATTGCCGACGAAATATACGCACAAGCACGTGCAGGGCAAGGGGTTTAAGAAAAAGACGGCTCCCATAGCTGCTAAAGGAGAAGGACCGTGTAAAGACCGTTCAAAGACCGGGAAAAAGGAAAGTGAGAAGAAAAAAGAAGATTGGTGTAAAAAAAATGAATAAGTGTTATGATTTTTGAATAAAATTATTATGGGGTATTTTGTTGGTCGTGTTGGAATTTAAGGAGAAAATTAAATGTGGTTTATTTAGACTGAATATAAATTTTGAGTAAACAATTATTTGTGTTAATCTATTCTCTAATGAATATTGATTAACAAAAATAAACGAAAGTTCTTATTTCGTAAAACGTTGCAGAAAATTTTTCCAAAAAGGGTCATGCAACCAATACAAAAAGAAAAGGAGAAAGGGGTTGTGATAGGAATTAATTTGAAAGGTTAGTTAGCTCTCGTGCGTGGTGCAAAAGTGCAGTAATCGAATGAAAGGTCCCCCTTCCAAGATCCTTCTTACCCTGATTTAACCATCTCGAAGATAGACTTGTGCGACTGTTCCGCAATGTCTGCCTCCGTGGAAAGGAGATTTGCATCCTTTTCCCGGTTGACTGAGGAGGCAGGATGGTCAGTGTCAGCGACCATGCTGCAAGAGGTCTGGGGCAGGGCCCATACGCTTCGGGCCGAGCCCGGGCTTGGGTACACCTTGCAAAGCGTTCTGACGACTGTTGCACGACCCCCGCACAGAATTATTTATGATTGATTTAATGCAGATACTCTGGACGCCGCAGTTGCTTTAACCTCGCTCTAGCGGGGGAAAAATATTACTTACCACCTGTGTGTCTAGTGTTATTGCTATCGATCGAGTAAATAGGGAGGCCTTCGGGCAAGCGCAAGCTTCGGTGTCTGTAATCCTGAAATGCAGAAGGGGAGTGAAATTATTCTGACAAGTAAGGACTCGGTAGTAAATAATGATCCATTTAATCTACTGATACTTTTAGAGGATTTGAATGTACTGTGAGGAATATGTAATAATAAATTTAAACAGTCTTATAGTGCCCGGTTTCTGGAACGATGGATATCCTTTTAATAATTATTGAACCAATAAGCTATTGCTATTTTAAAAATCACCATAGAAACGAAACCTATTTCTGATCGTTGATTGGTTCGATAATACTATCGAAAGGATATGTCATATAAATTATATAGGTACTGCTTAACCGAATCTTCCTGGCAGACGGAATTGAGTCCATTCTTGCGCAGGGCTCTAATTCTGAGCGGAGCGAGTCATTTCTCAACCGATCACCAGCCCGGATAGATCGTGCTTTGCTCCGTTACGTAAAGCCGTTCTTTAACGCGATGCAGAAGGTTTCATTCGCATGTAAAAAGGAGTTGCAATTTGTTGCAGTTTATTTAATTCTCTTAACATGCAGTATATAATATTTTATAGGATACTATTTAATAGTTATTTATACACCGAGGGAGTTAGACAGTGTATTATTCCCGAGAATTTAAATTATGCCCGAGACGAGCGTAGCAAGTCGAGGGCATTATAAATTCGAGGGAATAATACTGTCTAACTCCTGAGTGTGTATACAAAACTTTTCTCCTGAGCGTTAATAATTATTTTGTAGAAGAAAAAATT
>JAWQRP010002003.1:0-16916 GCA_033557875.1 Quadriops clusia | reverse complement strand
GTGCCTGTTGGAAAGACAAATGTATCGTACAGTGAACGGTACAAATCGGTGTTGGAAAGGTCATTTTGTAATGCGCATGCTCTGTACAGTTCATGTACGGTACATGGGGCCTGTTGGAAAGAACCTATAGAGTATTAATAAAAGGGCGTGAAGTACTTGCAAGTAAATTTCTTTATTTTTATTAAAGCCGCGCTACCAGTTTCAATCCCTCTATAGGGTCTTCTTCAGGCTCTGAAACAATTAATGAGTTGAGACTATATAATAATATAAGTTAAATTACATTATATGAGGTATTTGAACTTTTAACTTATATTATTATATAGTCTCAACTCATTAATTGTTTCAGCGCCTGAAGAAGACCCTATAGAGGGATTGAAACTGGTAGCGCGGCTTTAATAAAAATAAACAAATTTACTTGTAAGTACTTCACGCCATTTTATTAACACTCTAATGTATACACTTGCTGGGAACCCTTAAAATAATAATTTTATAATACCATATACACCTCTGTGGTATAGGCAACCAGAAACTAATATAAATCTAATGATATGTATACCACATGAATGTCTGATTGTTTAATTTTGTATATTATATTTCTTATCTCACCGTACATACTGGAGATGCCCTGCGGACTGTCGGGTTCAATATTTGCCAAATTTGCACTCTTCTTGCATTCAGTCGCAAATTACTACAGATAACTAAGTTTGTTTTCTGATGGATGTCTCATCTGCCAAATTGATTAAACTTTTCTCTTCCGTGCTATTATTTTTTTATTTGTAAAAGTATGTTGTTTATGTGCTTTTGAAATTATTGTTTTGGCAGTTTGTTGATTAGTACTGATGAATTTGTTACATTCATTTTCAGTACAATAAGCTTCTTTCAACTTCTAGAATAATTTGGGAGTTCTTATACTCGTAGTTACATATACGGAAATACAGTTTGAGAAAATAAACATGTATAGACAGAAAATAAAAATATATATATTGCTTATTAACAAATACAATTACAACAATATAAATATTAAAACCTTGTATTTAAATTATTAAATTTATACCTACAAGTAGGTACATGATACATTAATATAAGCTTTTTCAACTAACCATAAGTGTTCTGAGATTACAAGGATATTATATAGATTCACTGATCTATGTGTTTTAAAGTGCTTGCAAATCATCACAATATTCATACATACATATAAAAAGCTGGTTGTCTTGCTCTAAAATCTTTAATCTATGCGAGATATTTAAGGATATTTAAACGATATTACTAAATTTTGTTTACGAATCAATGTTTTCAGGTGTATTTAATAATTCAAAAATTTTGGGGGTTTACTAAATTTTCGTTTTTTATTATTTAATAAGCGGACATGAATCTAGCAGAGAAAGTTTTTGAAAATAATTGAACAAGATTAAAGTAGCTTTTAGTGAATTGGCACAAATAATGCAATTATGTTATTTTTTATTTATAATTTACAATTCATTTTTTGTCTTTTTTTTATCTTTATAACTAAAAGCTTGTTAGATGTTGTAAATTTAATGTTGCATTTTATTTCTTTAGTTTAACTTAAAGAATTGATTTTTTTATTAAGCAGTTGAATGGTATCTATAAAATATATAAGATCACTTGAAAATTAACTATAGTTAAAATTCTCAATTTCTTAAAAATATCACATACATTTACAACAGAAATTATTTTGAATGTGAAAGGTATGGTGAACACAAAATTATTTAAGCGAATAGCTGGTTTATAATATTGACTGCACAAATATTGTTAAAACATTTAAGTAAATTGGCCCAAGTTCCATATTTACACTACTTTATCCCAGGTAGTCCAATTTTATTTCCTCCAAACTCTGAAGAACAATGCATTTAGTTTATTTTTGAAGAACACCTTTTTGTGCAAAACCATACCTAATTCTTAATATAAATGCAATTCTTCATATCATGTTCATCTTTGGTATTTCATAAGAGATATTTAGGAAACTTTACCATCCATATATCCTAGAATTCTCCTGAAGCCATTCTTGTATTGATTTAAAATTCATTTTCATCCATTTTACATTAAAGGTCACCTTTTGGATGGTACGATCAAAGGCTTGTTTTGTAGCACCTAGTTCACTTACGTGTTGTTCCCTAAATGTTATTAACTAAAAGTAAATTCAAAAATCATTAATTTATTACGGTGATTTTTATTATGTAATCTTACTTGCTGTAACTGGTATTCTGTATTCATATGAGTACTTAAGCTTAAAACAATCTTTCCAAGCATGTTGAATCCATCTCCATAACTAGAAAAATTAATATTGAAGTAAATAGAGATGTTTCTCTTTTAGTTAGTTTTTAAGTTGCAGTATATGTTAAAAAATAGGTTACCGTGCTTGTAAGTCAGTCCATCTATTTCTTAAGAAATCATAAGCTAACTGATGCCCTGCAGGATTGTTTGCAACCGCATCAAATAATTTCACTCCATCTTGTTTTCGAATGCCAGAGTCTTCTTCTAACATCATATTTAGATATTTAGATAATATCCATCTCTTCTTGGAACAAGCTAATGCTTTCAATAAAATATCTTTTTGGGCTGCTATATTCGATTTAAAATATTCTTGTAAAGCAAAATTCCATTCCCCTTCTTCCCCTTCTCTAATTGATGCACAATAGATATCATCTCGTAAGTTAGGTAAAATTGGTGACCCAGTCATCCAATTTCTAAATAATTGTCTGGCATCAAAAACAATTCCATAATCTCCAAAATTCAGAGTCCAGTGCAAAACAGTTCTCCTAATTTGTTGTTGTCTATAGGTGTCACTTGGTTTCTCATCCAGATTGATTCCATCAAATGCGAAACTAAATATACTTTTAACAAATCTTTCAAATTCACCATAAATAGCCGTGTTATACAACATGTCCCTTAAATACTGTATCTTATCTAAAGCTGTTTTTAAAGGTATATAGTTAATATCCTGATCTCTTGTACCAACCAAAATAATCATTCTCAAGGGTATATCGTAATCTATTAAACCAGATTTTGCCAAATTCATGGAATCGGACACTAGTTGTGCCCGAATTGAAGGTGGAAAGTTAGTAAAATTCCTTATAAGGGCCCTCCAATTGTCCTCATCGTAGTTAACAATATAGTATCCAGTTTGTTGCAAGTTTAGCAAGTACCAGTCATTTGAAGCAAGTGAGAAATTTGCTTCAGTTACTGGTTCTAACCACCACTTAGGTTTTGTGTCTGTGAAATTTGGATTTGAAGAAGCTGTGCAAGAAATGGGAATATACCATTTGTTATCGGAAGCATTGTCCATGTTCAAAAAGTATCTTTTTTGCTTAATTGTCAATATCTGATTTTTCACATTGTATGTGGCAAAAACGACAGGATATCCAGGTTGAAGTATCCATGTGTTTAGGATAGAAGAGGCTGTCATATTATCAACTGCCAATCCATCTTCTTCAAGTTGGGCATCTAAAGCATTCCAAACATCATTGTGGTTTGCATTAGAATAGTTATGTGCACTTAAATATTTCAATACCGCTTTATTAAATGTTTGTTCGCCAAGAGCATGACTAGCCATGCGAATAATTGCGGCACCTGGGAAAGTAATTTATTTATTAAAAAATGTTTAAATAAAGAGATTTAATTCGAATATACCTTTTGAATACGAGATTGAATCAAATGCTTGAATTATTTGGTCACTGTTTTGAACTGAAAATGATAGAGGTCTTGCAGAAATTAAAGAGTCTACATCAAAAGCAGATGTGATTATCGTCATGGGGAATTCTTCTAAAATACGCCAAGAAGGTTCCACCTAAAATTTTGAAAATATTTTTCTCTGTTTCTTATTGAGATTTTTTGTAAAGTACTTACATTATTCACGGCTAATAACTCATAGTATGTAGCAAATCCTTCTTTTAACCATAAGTCATCCCACCAATAAGGTGTTACTAAATTTCCAAACCATTGATGAGCTATTTCATGGCTCATTACTCTAGCAATCTCTCGCTTTTCATCAATTGTTGATTCTAATGGATCGTAAAGGAGCCTACTTTCTCTATTAAAAAACATTTTATTTGGTAGTTGTAATATAAAATTGTAAGTTGTTTAATTTGTAAAGTGTTGTTAAAGATTTATTTACCTAAAAATAATAAGTCCCCAATTTTCCATTGCTTGGAATCCGAAGTCGGGCACAGCTACCATGTCTATTTTGGGTAAAGGAAACATTACATTGAATTTACGTTCGAAATATTTTAAAAGTAACGGTCCTATTTTAGCAGCATAGTGAGTTTGTGATATCGCATCCTGCCTGCACCATATAGAAATTATAGGTTTTTGATTTGTCGTGGTGGCAATGTATTTTTGAAGGTCACTTACGATGAAGGCTACTAAATAAGTAGACATCGGAGGAGTCTCTTCATAATGATCCCAAAACCAATTGGATCGCCCTGAACTAGAATGTGGCTATGAAAAATTTGGCCTATTAAAAAAAATTATACTTACATTGATTCACTTTCTTTTAAAGGAGTGTTGGACAATGTAGTCATATTATGCGGACGTGCGAGACTTATCGTAAATTTTGCTTTGAAAGATGGTTCGTCCATACATGGGAATGCTCTTCTTGCTGAAGTCGGTGAAAATTGAGTACTAGCTAGCCACCTAGCAAGAAGTAACAGACTTTATTAAAAAAGGACTTATATTGTACGTATATATGTACAAATGAGTTACGAGTGCAACATGTAGAAATATTTTTTGTATGAAGCGGAGATATTTTTATCTTGTAAAACTATTGCTTATGTTTTCTTTAAATGTAGCCCAAATGTTTCCAATTGCATAATTATTTATTAGCTTTAAAATTGAAAACAAGTATGTTAGTACCAAAACTACAAAAATACTAATGTTGCAATGTTTTGATTAAAGTGATTATATTTTGTTAGTTCAACTTTATTTCTTTTTCAATGAAATCATAGATGAGGGTGTACAGGTAGAATTTCCAGAATATCAAAAATCCTGAAGCAGTTTTTTTTTATTTAAGGAAAATAATACTCACAAACCATGGTTCAAATAACTGGAATAAAATTCGTCGCTGAAAAAATATAGAAAGTGGTTGTATTAAAGTTCCGTTCAAAAAAATATTTAAATATTATTAGGTAGAAAAAAAAGCAGAAAATAAGAAATAGATATTCCAGAAAATCCTCATCTGGTAGTGTTAAAGTGTAGTGTGGCGAATGACTGATTTCTTGGACATGGATAGTTAAAAAAATTACTTTACCGTGTTTGGTTAGTCCTTCTGTTTAAATAACTACTCCTATAAAAACCTTGCATGTTATTATTCAAATATCCTGTATACTTGACAGTTATTTCATAAGTTTTGTCTTTTACAAGATCTTCACCCATAGTAATAAAGTATCTTTGACTATTTATGTCGTAGTCTTGTTGTGCAATCGACACTTTGCTATTGTCTTTTAAATTTTTTACTGTTATAGAGTCTTTGTCAATGTCCAGATCTTTGGAATGAAAGATGATTTTTCTGGTGTCATCCGTTACTAATAGGGTCATTGTGACAGTTCCAGAGGTTGTAAAGTTTCCCTCTGCCAAGAAGGGCATTATTTGTAATCTGAAATGTAACAATTGTAAATACTGAGATGAAGGAAGTGGTTTAATTGCAAATACGTTTGCATTTAAGAAGGGCAATAACAAAACGCACGTAGTGAGAGGAAAAGGGGCGTCAATCAATATGTCAATTAGGTGACAAAATTGATTTGTAAATGAGTAATGGTTAATGGAGAAGATTCATACATTACTAATCAAAGTGTTATACCTAATTTTTGTAGGAATGATATTTTTTGGTAATCGCTCGCTACAAAATTTTCGATAGATTGAGAAATATTTTAGAAGAGCAAATTTCATTTTAGCACTATTTGTTTATCACTTTTTTACATTTATTACTAAACAATTTAATGAAGTAAAAATTGTTGTACTTACTTGTATTGAGTTGGTTGTATGCTCCTTGGTAATCTTTGATGAACTACTTCTGGGGGGTCTCCCGTTTTTCCATTTGCTTTCCCCGTGAAAGAAGAAAGAATATCAGCCTTTTGTATTGGGCTTTCATTTTCTTGTTCTTTTTCGCCCTGAACTAAGGGAATTATAAATACAGTTGCTACAACTGCAAGTATTAAAAGAAGGATAACTCCAGCAGTCATGAGGGCACATGCAGTCTTTGATATTAAAATATGACCCTTAGGGGGACCTTTGTTAATTGTATATTTCTTTTGGTTGCCGTTTGTTTCCAAATCCGCTGAAGTAGGGACACCTGCAATAATTAAAAAAATAACAATTATATTGCAGAACACATCCTTTTTTCTAGAAGCAGCAAGAATGTAAATTATTCGAATTAAATTGAATATAAAAATGATGTCTATAATTTTATTATGTAGTTGGTTTATTGCCTAACGTTTACTCGCGTGTGAAGTAAATCTAGGGAAATACCTAACGTATATCATTTTTCTTTAAAGCATGCAAACAGTTTTTATTAAACTGATGGCCATTATTCTTTTACTATACATAGAATGTAGTCAGTGCAATAATAGTGTGACACGTAAGTTCTTCCGTTAACGTTAATTAAAAACGTCAAGGGTTTGTATGAGGGTGGTTGTCTTTCTAAAAGCATCGTGTGTTTTGTGCGGTTTACGCCTTAAACTTGTTCATTTATTATACCCCTTTCCGTGTTAAATTGTAGGTCAAATTTTATTAATTAAATGTAGGTCACTAAAGGCAGATTCGTGCCCGTTTGACCTTTAGAAAGTTTCAGGATTCACGCTGACATTTCATTGCAATTTTTCGACATTTAAAGGAAGGAAAAAGGCTACAAAATGTAGTACAATGTAACAATACTTCTTGATGATAACATAAATATATCGCGCTAAGGAGTATTATTATTACATTAGCCGAAAAATTGTTGTTAATATGTGAGGGTCTCTGAATATAATTGCGTTATTTAATAATGTTCATCTAAGAACTATACTTTTGTAGTTTAAAAACAACTAATTAGTCATTAGCGGACACTGTTCAACCTTTAGCCAATAATTATCACATTTTTAGTTCAATTGATTCAACATTGAGACGGTCAAGAAGCGTTGCATCAAAATACGAGTAAATTTGTATCTATGCGCTAACACGTAAATAAAATTTTATTTAACGTAATAAACCCAAAAGCAGGTTTACGACTTGAACCAGTGCACGCTAATAAAATTCCGTCACTTCTTGTCATTGCACAACAGAGAAATGCAGCTTCAGTATAGACTAGGCACAGTCATAGATAAAAATAATAAAGGTAGTGTGATCAAAAATAGAAACCCGGAAAATTGATATTTCGGATTATGAGGTAGCTTGTAAATGGATGAAAGACGTAGTGCAAAGTTGTCTGTAATTTCTAATAATTTCGTATAACAAACCGCGTAGGATTTATCTACATATTTCTATATTTAACATAATTGATAACTTTAGCGCACTCTTGTATTAAAAAACGATGGTTGCAATCTAAAATTAAATCCTTTTATTGCGTCTATTTTTTATTTTGTATATATTTTGCATTAGCGTAAAACTTTATAATCTAAATAATTTTATTTAATACCGATTACGCTACAAATTGCAGTTTACGTTGGCAGCATAACTCTCAGAAATGTAAACTAATAAATGTTTTATATACTATGGCGTCCGCCAAAGAAATTTCCTATAGTTATTTCAATCAATATAACTAATTAAAAACTAGTATATACACATACAATTTTTAAGTACAAAAGATCTCTCTTTGGGCATCGTTTGCAATAATTTGCCACATGATACTGATATATCCATGAGAGTATCTTCTTTTTTCAGGAATAATTGCTGCAGTTTTATTATTTATCATAGTAACCCTTAGCTATACTTACGTATACTTCAGCATAAAATAGGCTTTTTCGAAGTAATCACTTTAAATGAACGGAATAGTGCAATGTTACCGCTGACTAGAAACCAATTAAAATTTAACATATTTAAAACTTTTCTAACGTAAACGTGCATGTCCATGTATTTATATAATACGAGTAATGAAACACGAATTATTTAACCGCATGACCTAATAAAACATTTTAACTGCACTATTAATGTTCATGCGGAGTTGCTAACTTGGAATATTATAGTTAATTGTCTGCAGAAAATATGCGGAATCAAATTAGCCGTGCGCTGCCACCAATCGTGCAATAAATTAAATATTTAAGCTTTATTGTACAAAAATAAAAAGTAACTGCCACTACATATTTTTTTAAAACTAACCATATTGATTATTCCATGGAAAAATCGACGCGTTAGGATTGTTTTCTTGTGCGGTCTCTTCCCCGTAGGGAAAAGCTGTGGTTTCACCTGCTAAACAATTTAAATTTGAGCAAAATTTAGAAACATTCATACGTTATGACTTTTGCAGTCAAAGAAATGTACGTTAATAATAATCCTTGCTTTAATAAAATCTAATTAAAAAGGCTAATACTGGCAGGCTGCAAAATTATCATATTCTCCATTACATAATATTTAAAAACAACCAATAAATATTATCAACTTGTAATGGAGGTATGATGTAGGCGACTAACACCTTAAAACCGTGTCATCTCGTTAATAATAATAAGGCAAACTACTAACTAACCAATATAGTAAATATTAGTGCACACAACACTTTTTTATTAAAAAAATATGTTGCGTATTTTTCTTAAACGACTCTCTTACGTTAGACATTGATGAAACATTAAACATTTTTATAAAACAAATTTGAATTTATTTTTAAGTACCTTGTCCATAATATCCAACCATTTGTATGCAGATAATGGTAAACGCCAATAAATGAAAAGCTTAGTAGTATCGTTGTAAAGCTTTTTAGGTCTCATAAATTAAAGCATTGCGTAAAAATATGTCACCCACTCAATTGAGCATTCAGGTTTTTGAAAAATACGACAGTCTTAAAATAATCGAAGTGACTGGCTTCTCGAATTCTGGATGTTTGGCCGCTTTTTCTCAGCAAAACTTTCACCGCACTCTTCCGACTTTAGAATTACACTACAATCACAACAATTGCACTCCCGCGACGCCGACGATAAGCGTCCCGACGCCCAAATTAACTAACTGACGAATGGCAAGCGCGCTCAGGGAACGAGGAATACTGAGGCAGAGACGCTCTGGCGATTTAAACTCGATCACGAAATTTTGGCAAAGATGATGGGATAGTGACAAAACATTAGTTTGTAAAGTTAACATGCCGGTCATTTTTTACATGAACGTGTCTGATTTTCGAATGCTTCGTTGGAGTCCTTATCAACATTAGAAAAGCGGCGTGACCTAGTTTGGTTCCTAAATAGTTTTCTTTATTTTAGGGAAGTTTGTATAAATATTTTTAGGGAAAATTATGTAAAACAGGAAGCACGTGTACCAAACTGTTGTACGCGTGTATTTTGAAATAACAGTTCTTAGGGGAAATATGTTGTTTGCTTTACTTGTACAAGTGTGTTAATAATACTCGTAATTTGTTCAAATAATGTGTAGAATCGAATCAATCAAACAATCCAAATATAGTTCCTAATGTTGATTGGTATTAGCTGCAGATGTCCGTTTGCTTCTTTTGAAAAGTTTCTTTCAACATTTCCCCTGGTAACTATTAAGTTTCTTTGCACATATGTGTGCTGTTGCATGCATAATGGAACTATAAATAACGTAACGAGATTAGTTCTCTGTTGAATTATTATTAGTATTGTTTAGTTAGATACTTTCATTTAAATAACTTATAACTTATTAGCAATAAGTTAAAGGAAATGCATTTTCATACATTGTCTCCCCTGAAGGTTGCGTTACATAAACAATTTCGCAGTGTACATGAAATACCGACCCACTCTTCTCACTTTTCTGTTGGGGTTGCTCATTGATTAATGACCATATTCCTGGGTGTGGTGATGGCCTCTTTCCGATTTTTACCACGTAGAGGGGGGTAGTTGTTGTGATTTCTTAAAACGAAGGGACTGATCAGCCGGATCACCGCACCCACATCTTGCCCCAATTCACCTAATTGACTCTTGATGTCTTTTTTACTATTATTACCTAAACAACCGGACTTCGCAGTGATTGCTCTTTAATTTTATTACATGAGTCGTGCTAGGTGTTTTATTCCCGGCAAGAAGCACAATATGTGGTAAAATTCCACTTCACTGTTAACAATTTCTTGGCACGTACCAAACTGAAAATTTTCCATGCATCAGTTCAACAATTGATACCGGTTTTGTTCTGAGATACGGCTATTGTGGTCCATTGAACTTGAAGTTTGAAAATAAGATATAAAAGTAAGATCGGTGCTATCAAGCTCTGGGCATTTTAAAATCACATTTCATCAATTTCTAACAAAAAACCTAATATAGGATTTTATTTCAAATGTGCAATAGAAATACTGCATGGGAATTAATACAAACTTTGATGCTATAATTTTTACTTTTGAGAAGACATTGCAACTAAAATTAGAAATATGGAACAAAGTACGTGTGCACAACGAGATTATTGTTTAAAATAAATGTAAATGAAACCTTCGAGATAAAAATGCAAACGGTTACGTGCAAATAATTAAATATTTATTTTAAGTGTAGAATGACTGGGCTTTTGTGCTGTAATAAATACAACCATTTGAAAATACATTTGTCACCCAAGGTTGTAAATATTTTTTTCCACTAAAGCAGTAAGTAAAAATTTGTTTAAGTGCTTTCACTAAACGTGTAGACCTAATATTGTAAATGTAAATTAAAATTATAACCATAGAGGAGTAACTACCGCGCAATTAAGACAAGAAATTAAAATGTTCAAATAATGTATTATGTGCGTGCATACATATACACTTATACAAACTAATTTTAATTAAAAAGTTCATTTAATTAACACTCTTTACCTTGATATTCCACATTGTTAGAAACCATATTGCCACCTTCCGCAGTAAATTTCTAATGGTCCCCTAATAATGTGGCCACGCTTCACAAATATTTTTTCACAGAGGCGAAATGCCGCAGATGTTTCACTTCCTCAAGCTCATGGCCAAAGATCCAAACTGAAATCTATAGCAATCATAACACACAGTCTATTCGGACATAATGTTTATCTATGACGTGAGATCATCACTTTATTTTACACAAATGTGCGATTTTTTGTGCGCGAACTATTCTTAGGCCGGTGCGATTGCAAAAATCGGTGGTTTAACAATTTTCAGCGGGAGTCTGCCGTTTCCGTTCTTCGCGTAAACACTTGGTACATTGACGTCTTTACTCTTGCGTTGATACTTCTAGCCCAAGCGGCGATGATAAGCTAGGATATCGCACAAATTTGCCAAGAAATTGTATCACTGGCTGGCACGATTTCTTAATGGAACAGCGTTAAAAGAGACCGGTATCATTACACTATAGGTATATCTTGACTGGTTCACCCACTGCCTCCGAGACGACATGTGTAGGCGGTTTATTTATTGTCAAATAATCGGTGACGCTTTTACAATACCTGCTTAAGTACACTTTATTTCAACTCTCGCTTTAAAAAAATTGTACCCTATTTCAGCAATTTTTAATGCAGTCGCGCATACGCATAATTATTATGTCAGCGTTCGCAATAGGACTAACATCAGCAACTTCATGAGGTGTTCCATATGCATTCTTGTAATTCATTCATGCGCCGAACTTGTTTAAATTAAAGATTAATTGGAATGAGGCCGGAACATCAAACGTTCTCTATTTTCAAAAAAACCGCTAGTAATTTAATTCCGCACGTATTTGTGCCAATTTTGTGGTTTATTAGTGCCTTCTGTATATCGTTTCATTTAGGTATGACAGCCGCACGCAGCGTGCGATCATAAAACTTTTCCAATGACATTTTAGAATAGCCTAGATGATGTCATTCCGCCTCAGAGTGAATTGTTTTGCGAATTATACAATGAGCCTAGCTTAGCGGTAGCGATGTGACTACGGAAGGGTACCCCAAAAATTAATTAATATTTCCAGAACCGTCTTCTTAACGAAATGATACATCAATAACCATTACAACATGTTGTAATGCATAGCAAGTGCTATTACTACAATTAAGTTTTTACAACTTAAAAAATGATTTTCTACCAGGTATTATTAAAATTTTAACTTTGATGCAAGTACAAAGTCGAAAGAAATGTATCTTTATTCGCTAATCCGTCACTGGATTTACAAACGTACATTGGATACATGCTTGAGTATTCGGCTCGATGCACCGGCCAGGCAATAAATAATCCTATTAAAATTTGGCAGGACAGCTCGTACGCGTAATATCGCGAAAAGAAATAACAACCGTTAAAATAAGTCATACCTATAATTGGTACAAATTTTACAGCAAATTTTAATACGAATTACTTTGTGATACTTGCGCCACTTTGGTATACATACCAAGTGTAGGTTGGTTAGCTATGCAAATTTTGACACGATTTAAATGCTTAGGCTAAGGTCAGGTGCTGAAGAAAAAAATCTAAAGACTATTGTAAAATCAATGTATAGAAGCATTCGCAAAAATTCGCGCTTAAAATTTGATTTAAAATTGTTTCCATTTGCAAGGAGATGTATTTCAGAATCACCAGGTGGCAATTATTTCTTTAGAATCCGCGTGAGTCATAAAATGTGTCACCACTACTGTCGACAGAAGAAAATTTAGTGTCCCACCACAAAGCCAATGTTATAGATAAGCACATCTATAAGCATTAAAGTTATTTTTAACTTCTTATGCAATTTACCTGCTGCTTATTCATGTAGGTAAATAAATCTAAGGACAAATACCTCCTCGTTCGTTTATGTTTTTTTTATCAATAGACATTATTATTTTAAATAATTTCGTTTTTATTTCCTGAAAGAAAACACTCATTTACACATAATCTCGCAATTGTTGTAACCATAAACCTAACGTTACATAACCCCTTTCGAAAATTAGTCTTTATGAGCCGTAAATTTGAACCCTTTGCGCATCCCCAAAGCCGCGTCGTAACCTTTACCTCTATTTTTCGCGGATATTCCAGTAAAATATAATCGGTTTCTGTGCACACCCTTTCCTGGTCACTTAGCCCAGGAAGGAAACAGGAAATGCGACCTTGTCCTTATGTGATAAAATATTAAATAATTACGGAATCGTATCATATAATATTGCTGTTATTGTTATTATTAAAATACTTTACTGTCCTACATTCTAGTTTTTAATTTTGCTAGCACTAATATCAAATTATTGTAAATAGCGTTATTATATGCATAAAGTAAAATAAATAAACACTGTAAACAATTTAAAGAGAGTATAAATTTGTACCACATGGGTATAGCGTTCAAATTCTCTCGTCCCGACATTTATGCAACCATAATTCCTTTACTGCTATTTGTGACTATATTTAATAGAAACTGGCTTAATTTTGGTACCACTGTTGTGTAACTTTGTCATAGACGATTTTTTATGAAAACGCAGGAGCATCATTTTCCCTATACTTGCATAATTGGCGGAGGCGCACGATTAAATTGCGACTTGTCTATAACACACATCGCTGAAACAATTAATTACATGCTTTATCTCCGGTGTGTTCATTTATTGTAGTTTTTGTAAATATGTATGTGAAAACTAAGGCACATAGTTTTTATTTAAAAAAACATATAAAATGTAATTATAACGAAAGCTGGACAGGAAATTAAAATATTTGTAAACCAGAACGCTCCTTGAATTTGCGCAATTCGATAAGCAAATTTGAGATTCTTATTAGTCATCTCTCCACAGAAGTTCTTGGTCGCCCGACGTTAGATGACGATGGGCCAGAAAGATAAACTGCTGCTCTATTTCGTGTAGTTTTTTCACCCTTACAGCCGTATTTTCGGCGTACTATTTAACATGTACACGCATTTATGGACGTGCATTTATTTTCACTCCGCACATAAATAATATGAAGTACGATTTGATTACTTTTCCAGGCGCTTTCGTTTTAATGCCTTACAAGCAGCAAATGCGAAGTTTATTAATGCGCTAAGAATGCATATCATTCATTGTGGGAACTTTTGTTGAGTGTCTACATTTCATATAAAAAATCTTTGTTGAAACTTAAAAAGAAAAATACATATGTTGTCATATATTTTTTTCTTATTAAAT
The DNA here is from genome assembly GCA_033557875.1 of Quadriops clusia. Lineage (NCBI taxonomy): Eukaryota > Metazoa > Arthropoda > Insecta > Coleoptera > Hydrophilidae > Quadriops > Quadriops clusia. Next base: position 2,747 of record JAWQRP010002003.1, on the reverse strand, counting down.
ATTGATATTAATGGGCGTAAGGTCTAATAAAAATATATTTAAATATTTATCTCTACGTTTCGCTATTATTTTATAACATCTTCAGGAGATAATTAATTATAATACAATATGAAATTTCTTACTTGACAAATAAAATTATGTAATATCTTCTTATTTTAATTGATAAAATAATAAACCAAAATAAGTTTCACTTAAAATAAAAATAAGAATATGAATGTTATTTAGTACTTTTAATAATTTGGTTATAAATTCTATTAATATTATTTGTATCTTGTTTAAAATTTATTGAAACTTTTTCATGTTTAATATTTAATGATTCTAAAATTCTTCTTTTGTACCATATATTTTCTTTTTCTAAAATTTTAACATTATCAAAATCAAAAGTACGTATATTTTCTTTACAATGTTTTGTTAGAGCAGTACAATTTTCTGTTAATTCTTTATTACAAGAATTTTTATGTTGATAAATTCTATTATGTAAATATTGTTTTGTTTCACCAACATAACATGCATTACAATTTAAACAGTTAATTTTGTAAACTAGGTTTGATTGTTTAAATTTATCATCTCTATCTTTTATTCTAGAAAAAAATTGTTTTATTGTGTTTTGATTTTTAGTAATAATTTTAATATTAAATTTTTTAAATCTATTTCTAATATTTTCTGTAAGATTTTTTATATATGGTAAAATAATATAATTTAGGTTATTGTTATTGTTTTTTATGTTTAAATTTTGGTTATTTTTTATTTTGTTAATTCTATTGGGTATAATTTTATTAATTAAATTTTCTGGGTAATCATTTTTTGTTAAAGCATTTTTAACTTTTTTAATTGCAGTATTTTGAAATTCAATATTGCTTAATTTGTATGATCTATCAACTAAACATAAAATTATACTTTTTTTATAACTAAAATCACAATTTGATAAAAAATTAATATATCTTTCTGACCAAATATTTTTTATAAACCAAGAAGTTTGAATTTTAGTATTTTTTTAAATTAAAGTCATATCTAAAAAATTTATTTTATTATCTTTTGATTTTTCTAAAGTAAATTTTAGTTTTTCATGATAGTTATTAAATTTTAAAAAAATATGTTCAATTTCATTTTCTAAAGAAGAAATAATAATATCATCTACATATCTTTTATATAGGCTAATATTAATAATATTTTTTAAAAGTTCAATTTCTAAATCTTCCATTACTAAATTTGCAATACATACTGATAATGAGGATCCAATAGGAAAACCAAATTTTTGCTTGTAAAAATAATTATTAAATTGGAAATATTTTGAATTTAAACATATTGTTAAACCTTCTAAATATTAATATAATGATATAAATATTCATTTAAATTTAAATTTGTATGTTTTTTTAAATCATCCCAATGCTTATTTATGCTTTTAATAATTAAATCATTTGGGATGTTTGTATATAAAGATACTACATCTAATGAAAATAAAAAATATGATTCCGATATTGATATTTTGTCAATAAAATACCAAGAATTTTTGGTATAATATTCTGTTTTTCCTAGTATTTTATTGATGGGTTCAGCTATAAATTTTGCTAAAATAACAAAAATAATTTTATTATAAATTTAACACAAAAAAATGTACCAAACAAAGTTTTAGAATTATTAAAACTTGGTTCAAATTTTAATCTACCATATTTTAAAAAAGAAAAATTACCAATTTTTGAAATTATAGCTAATGCAGAAAACAATATTTATAAATATTTATAAAATTGAAGATCTCGAAACTAAAGATGAAATTAGATTAGAATTAGTAGACGCAATTAAAAAATTCAATATTAATCGTAATAAAAATTATAATAATAATGAAAACATACCTTATAATATAAAATATTTCTATAATAATTTAGAAAATAATATTAAACAAACAAAATTTTTTTCTAAAAAATAACATAGATTTATACATAATTAATGCTGACAATTGCAATAAAACAGTAATAATAAATGATTATATTAATAAAATGATGAATTTAATAAATGATGAAACAACATATGAAAAAATAAATAATGATAAAATTGCAATAATGCAAAGGAAAAATAATGATTTCATAAATAATTTAGAATATACAAATATCATAAATAATGGTAGTATAACAACAAAAAAACTTAAAACTACAAATGCAACATCACCAAAAATGTATGGATTAATTAAATTACACAAAGAAAACAAACCACTAAGACCTATTGTCAGTATCTTAAATTCACCAACATATAATTTAGCAAAATTTATAGCTGAACCCATCAATAAAATACTAAGAAAATCAGAATATTATACCAAAGATTCTTGGTCTTTTAAAAAATTTATTGACAATATATCAATACCGGAATAACATTTTTTATTTTCATTAGATGTAGTATCTTTATATATAAACATCCCAAGTGATTTAATTATTAAAAGCATAAATAACCATTGAGATGATTTAAAAAAACATACAAATTTAAATTTAAATGAATATTTATATCATTATATTAATATTTAGAAGGTTTAACAATATGTTTAAATTCAACATATTTCCAATTTAATAATTATTTTTACAAACAAAAATTTGGTCTTCCTATGGGATCCCCATTATCAGCATGTATTGCTAATTTAGTAATGGAAGATTTAGAAATTGAACTTTTAAAAAATATTAATAATATTAGCCTATATAAAAGATATGTAGACGATATTATTATTTCTTCTTTAGAAAATCAAATTGAACATATTTTTCTAA
>JAWQRP010002002.1:0-16917 GCA_033557875.1 Quadriops clusia | reverse complement strand
TAATTATACTACTGTTTAAATTATGCAACCCATTATTCCCAAAATCCTGGCAAGGTCAAATTTTAGTTAGGTACTTTATTAGAACAAGGCGGATTCAAATTCAAATTTTTTATGCCTCAGTATTAAAGAATCACCCTGTACGTAGCAATTAAATTATTTATTTCATAAAACGACACACGTGTTGCATTAGTTTTTTATAACCACTGCATTGGTTTAATGTTTAAGAACTATCTAAATTTTAAATTTATTTAATTCAAACTATTTCTTGCTTGTTAATGTTAGATTTGATGTTTTATTAATTAATAGACATTTAAAAAAATCACATCTTCAAAAGGCGATCGTTATTTATTTTAGTTATAGCGTTGTAATATTTTTAATTTATTTTTTATTTCATTTTTTACTTGTAAATAGTAGGTACTTACATCGGCGATCCTCTAAGTAAATTGAAGGTATAGTCGAAATGACTCGTCCTTCCAGGAGAATTCAGCATAAGCGCGCATTCCCCATCGCCGCCTATTTCGTTAAACTCTAAAGGTGTATACTGTATGCACGTCGTTATGCTTATTATGGCTAGAAGAACTGCCGCGGCTTGCCGCCACCTGCAACATAAAACATTAATTAAAACGGATATTTGTACTTGAATGTTTGTTTATTTTATTCAATTAAAGTTAATGGAGTAAATTGGTCTGTACAGTCATTTGCTCTTCAAATGCGAATTTTCTATAACAACAATCTTTATCTATAGCTAACGCATCTGATGAAGGCTTTTATTCCACCCCAAACAGCAAAATTATTCTAAGAATCACTAGTCGCATTTTATCTACAAATGACCATACATAACTTGAGGACAGTGACAACGTAAACATCATCAAATTACTATATTTAAATACGTTGTTATAAATGTATTATATCAAAGGAACAATACGATTAATTAAGGAAACGATTTAGGAACATTAGAAGGGACAAAAACACAATTAATGACAGAACAATCAAGCAACATTTATAATAAAATTTCGAATATGTGCATGCAAGAGAGGATAATTCAGAGTTTAGCACGTAAAAGCGAATCAATTCTGTTCATTATTAATGAAACGTAACTAGTATCGTACATACCTATAAAGTAATTTTTAAGTTTGTATTTTTTCTGTTTTAATATGTTTTAGGAATAAGTTAATATAAGGAAAAAAACTATTTTACACTATAACAGTGTTATATTAAACTTTATTGTTTTTTAACCTTTTCTTTTTAATTATTAAATATTTGTATTAATGGGTATAGCAGTGTTATTCATAAACGAAGACTAACATAGGTCTAGTTAGACCGTCAAAAGTAGTTGCCAAAAGAATTATAACCTCAAAGTTTAGTATTTGCGCGGATGACGGATATTTCGTACTACGCGGTTTGAATCAGATTTAAGCATTGTTTTTCAATAAAACTGAAACTGAATTATTCATAAAATACACTTAAATCAGTTTTAAACCGCATTGTACCAAATCTCGGACATTCGCGTAAATACTAAATTTTGAGGTTATAATTCTTTTGATAACTACTTATGACGGTCTAACTAGACCTACGTTAATCTTCGTTTATGAATAAGACTGTGAGAATGTACCTAATGTATTAATTTTAATGTATCTGATTTATAAACAAATTTTAGAATTACTTAATGTATTGTAACAGTTTCAAGTGGGCCTACTATAAATTTTCAAATTGCTATTCCCATATATAGGGTGTTTCACCTAAAGTGAACCACTGAAATTGTGGCGTTATTAACAAAGATACAATTTCTAAAATTTGGAGAATTTACTCTATGCACAAAGGGCTACAAAAACATACATGAGATCGAAAATGTTACAGAATACACCTGAAGAAACCCAAATAAACTGGGTCAAACGTCGTTAAAAATAAGTTTCATTAAATATGAATAAGGAAATATGAAATTTGTCTAATTTCAGGACCCAGGATACCCAAAATAAAAAAATATATAAATTAATTAATATAATTCAGGTCAAGAACCTAAAATATAATAAAGTATTTATGTTCCTACTACAGGATGGTCGAAAAGAGTCTCAAAATTTTGGCCGAGCGCTAAAGGTCGATTTACACTCAGCCGTAACGTGACCGTGCCGTAACAGTGCCGTAACCGGCCCGTGATTTCATCCGTTTGGGGTCGATTTATACACAGCCGTGATGTGACCGTGCCGTAACCGGCCCGTATTCCGATCGATGATGTTAAAACTATTCTTTCAAGACTTTGAATAGGGTTGTTCATAGTGATCAGTGTTTTATCCGTCGTTGGACAGTGCACGTGTGTTGCGAAAATGGCACAATTTTCGGAAGACGAATTATTCATGATTGCTCTGGTTTTGGATGAAGAAGAACAAGAACAAATTGAAAGAGATAAAAAGAAACGTATATGGGTCCATCAGGTATGGCAAAAGCGAGCAACAGAAGGGGAATTTATTACTCTTTACAAGGAATTAATAGACGATGGAACAAAGTTTTTCGAATACTTTAGAATGTCAGAAAATTCGTTTAACTTACTGTTGGGGAAATTGAAAGGTAACCTTAAAAAGCAGGACACGCACTGGAGAAAAGCTATTTCACCAAGAGAACGGCTTGCCATTTGTTTGAGGTAAGTATTTAGTCTAATTAATGTGCTTAAAAAACACACAAAGCGAATACATTTATTTTGTTGACTGTAATACAAAAGGTAATTAATAGTAGTATTAGGTATTTACAGTGGGTAATATGATCTGAGATATTGCTGTACAGAATTATTTTGTTGGGTTTGAATATCACTTGAAGCAGGTAGTAGGCTAGTTTCTATTGGCGATGGAGGTTCTGTGAAGGAAGAATTTGGAGTAGAAGATGCTGAGATGGGAGAAGGCTGCTGATCCATAAGCAGATTTAATTCATGTTTTTGAACTGCTGCAAATATATCCGCTTTCGCGTATTGCCAGTACCGTGGGGGCAATGCCTTTAAAGATGGCGCAATTCCTGCTAAAAAAGCGTCGACTGGGTGCATTTCACTGGAGCCCATAGCTTCATTCCTCTTCATGAGGAACTCCATAACTGTAGCAGCAGCTGTTTTTTTAGGCGGAGCATTTGACGCTAATGTTTTTCGTTTCTTTTTAGGGGGTGTGGGCACATTTTCTGTTGACGAAGTGCCAGGGACGCGTTCCACCGTCACCGGATTTTCAGTGTTATCTTGACGTTCTTCTTCGTCCGGAGAAATATTTCCATCACCTTGGGTTTCTATTTCCTCAATGTTTGTCTTTGTAACTCTGTCCTCAAAAAATCTGGTCAAAAAACTCAGCTGTTGAGAATATTTATAGAGTTTAACGGATTTCGCTTGCTGACCACTGACCGTTTTTGTTTTCTTCAACGATTTCCGGAAATTGTCTCTTATATTAGCCCATCGACTTTTACATGTTGTTCCTGAAATAGAAACGTTATATTCCTTTTACTGTGCTGCAGTTGTTCAAATAATTAATTTTTCGATTTATAATATAAATAAGTTAACATGTAATACGTTTTATCTCTAGTGTCTTTTTCCTTTCAGATATTTAGCCACTGGTGATTCGTTAAACACAATTTTCTTTAGCTATCGCATGGGACATAGTACAGTTTTCAAGATAGTGCGAGAAACTTGCAAGATAATTACTGAAAAACTGATGGACGAGTTGATGCCTACTCCTACAGAGAAAATGTGGAAGAACATCGCTAATGATTTTTATCGAATGTGGAATTTCCCTAACTGTATAGGAGCAATTGGTGGAAAGCACGTAACTATTCAGGCTCCTCCGAACACCGGATCAATGTTTTTTAATTACAAAAAGACATTTTTGATAGTTTTGTTGGCACTTGTAGACGCACATAATAATTTTATAGCTGTTGATGTAGGGGCATTCGGTAAAAGTAGCGATGGGGGAGTATTTGCAAATTCAAAGTTAGGCAAAGCACTTCAACGTGGCTTATTGAATGTTCCAGAAAAGTCTGCACTACCAAATACAGATACTGAAGTTCCATACGTTATTGTCGGTGACGAGGCTTTTCCTCTCAAAACGTATATGATGAGACCTTATCCAGGGGTTAATTTAGATGACAGGAAGCGTGAATTTAATTATCGTTTGAGTCGTGCCAGGAGGACATCAGAAAACACGTTTGCTCTTTTGGCTCAAAAATTTAGGATTTACTATAGACGGATTCAGGCTTTTCCAGAATACGTAGATTACATAATTTTATCAACGTGCTTACTACATAATTTTATAAAAAAAATACGATACAAATACGTACAATTATGTTACTCAGCAAGTGGATTGCAGTAGTGGGAATCACACACTACAACATTTACATTTGCAAGGAGGGAATGCAATGACAGATGCGTTTCGTGTTAGAGAAATATTTACTGATTTTTTCAATTCAGATGCTGGGTCCCTATCTTGGAAATAAAATAGATATAAAGAAATAAGTAGGTCCATTGCGTGAAAGATATATGTATACCTACAATCTTGGTTTATAAAATGTAACTATAAATAATAATATTTATATTGTATATTTCAATTAATAATAACAATATAAATAAACATGCGTTTCTTACCATTCGTTTGCATCTCCACTCCAATTTTATTCCAAATACCATTCTTGAACTCTACGTCCATGTATTTGGGATTGGACAAATCGTACAATACGGGATGCTGTCGCACTGCTTCGATTAATTTTTCATCATTCATGTTTGGATGTCAAAGTAAAATATCAGAAAACTTATGAAAAAACTCGCACGTTGCAAATCCGGCAAAAATAAAATATTCTTGGGAACAAATCCGAAAATCACTGTGGTTTGTCGGCGATTGCACTGCATGCACCCCACTGCCAAATGTGAACAACTCTATTCAAATTCCTGGAATAATTTTTTCAACTTTCTCGGTCGGAACACGAATCGGATTCGGGAAGGTCACGTTACGGTTGTGTGTAAATCCACATTAAAAATATCATTCGCAAGAAATTTGACGATCACTGCGAGATGCCTGCGGCAGCACTGTTTGCACTGACGGCCACCCGCCGGGCAGGTGTGAATAAGTCTATTCAAATCCCTGGAATAATTTTTTTAACCTCGTCGGACGGAATACGGGTGCCGGTCACGGCACGGCCACATTACGGTTGTGTGTAAATCGACCTTTAAGGTTCGGGTTAAAAACACATATATATTTTCTTTCTGTTGTCGGAATAGATAAAAGAACGGTCCTTTGTAACGTTTTAGCTTTATAGAAAAGGAACTAAACACATTTGGCGATATACCGGAAGGACGAGTGCACACTACAGCAAACTAGTTTCCAGTGATCAAAGTTCTACTTTCAATGAAACCACTTGATTTAACACTGACAGGAACGAGCACATTAGGTATAGGACCATTTGGATCAATTATCACGTTTTGTTTTAATTGCCCTAATATTTTCGCATTCAAACATGTATTCCAACGACATTCTTACATACTAATTGTTGGGGGGTGGTTCCTTTCTACTTTATTAAAGACTATTTTATTTTAAATTTGTTTGAGTCCATGCGGAGTATTGATTATGGAAAAGTTAAATAATGCCAAATTTCACACAGCTCTACCGACTTGATTTAGTTTCTTTTGTCGGCATATTTATATACCATATGCTTTACTCTGAACGGCGAAATAGCCACCATCGCCAGTTCCTAACAGATGAGTTATTTATGACTGTGTTGACAACACACGACAAACCGCCCATTAGTTCTTAAACGTATATTTTTCTCTGCAAGCGATTATAGCCTTAGTCCTCGATCAAAATTTGCAGATTATAGAGACTCGCCCTGTACTACTGTTCCTGTTCCTGTTTCTACACCTCTATTTATTCGTATTATTATAATAATTTTATTTTAAAGTAATTCAGGATTAATAGTAGTAAGAGAAAGTTAAATAACTAAAGTAATATTAGTACTTTGCTGATTTTGTCCACTAAGCGATTATACATAGTTTCGCCCAAGCTGAGGCACCCTCAGGGCAATGTTGTCAGGGATTTTAACGTTCAATTTTAAAATATTGCAAATGATGTGAACGATTTAAACATTGATATGCAGAAACACAGAAAACACTGAAATAATTAGTAAAAGGGAGAAATACAATTATTGTGCACACTTAACAGTCTTATATTGTTCGCCATGTCCAAACGGAAGTTTTATTTATTTATATGTATTACCTGTAACATTCTTTTTTGTTATACATAATTTTTATATTTATGTTGTTTTTTATATTTTACATATATTAAATTTGTGTTTACAAGAAAAATATTAGTTGTTTAGAATTAATACGTAATCCTAGCCCTAATCAAATATGTTAAGCAAAGAACTATTATACTTATTTTTCAAAAATACTAATATTATCAATAATACTAGGATGTGGTACTTAACGGTGTTGTAGAACTCGGCGTACCAACGCTAACTGTTGGCTTTCCTCCATTTCCTGGACAATTTATATTCACATTCAAATTAACTTTTGGTGGACGCGACAGATATTTTTTCAAAAGCTTTATTAATTTCGCCAGATCTTTGTTGGGTCTAGGTCTGGGTCTGCAATTATTATTCCAGCAACGGCCATTTCCTTGAGGATCTTCAACTTTGACAAATAATACAAAATCATTGATTTTCAATGACAGACTAAAGGGCCCCATTCACTATCAGTTTAACTGCAGATCGTTGCCTCAAACAACGGACTGAAGGCGAATATCTCAGATGACCACATACTATCCGTCAACGGCCTGCAGACAGTTGTGAAGGTCGCATGAAGGCGCCACACACTACGAAAATCATGCCAGCAGGCCGTCGATGTACCTGTCGCATCTTGTCGAATCAGATCCTCGCCTGTGCCCCGCTATACACCATCCGTCTGCTCGATCTGCAGTCCACGACCTTCAGGCCGACTGATGTGTGTGTGGCCGATTTTTCTATCCGGCCAGGCCTATATCTGCAGTTAAACTGATAGTGAATGGGGCGCATAATACTATGTGATAATAATGTCCATGGAAAATTTCAGATTACCAATATAAAAACTGGCAAATTACTTACTCTTAGGTATTGATGGTTCAATGTCACTTTCTACATCTTCCTCTTGTTTCTCAAGATCGTTGCTTTGGACAAGTACTGCTAAAAGTACAACGGCTACAATTGTCTTAAACATGTTGAACTACTGTAACTTAGTGTATTAGGTTGTCCTTTTATACGTTAGTTGAAGTACGTAGTTAGTGGTGTTTTTACTGATGTAATGAACTGTTTGTTCATTGCATAGTAATAAAAGAGATTACTTAAAAAATAAAATTTTGTTGTAAAATTGAGTTCTTTTCGTGCACATGGCGTAAATTTAAAAAAAATTTATGAGAATTAGCAGAAATCGTGTATTGTTATATCTTCTGAGTCATGAATGCAGATGTCGTGTTACACGATTTTGCCCATAAATTTTATCTTATTTTGAACACTTGAACGAAGGTATAAAATAAATAAAGTTGGTAGAAAAAATCCATCGTTTTAAAATGTTCAAAGTGTTGTTTGCAAGTTTATTAATAGGGGTCCTTTGGCAAGACGAGTCCTTCGTTATAGGACAAGGGGTTGATAAAGGTCTTTTGATAGAAGAGTTTCCTGCGTGTAAGTAGTAAATTATAATATTATGTAATTCTTAAGTTATTTATTTATCGCAATGTTTTTATCACATTCTGTGTTTGCAAAATTTTTAATTCTATTTAAGTTAAATCTCCTCCACATATAAATGAGAGAAGACGGTGGAACTGCTACCAGAATAAGGAATTAAACGAACTCATCAAACTTTTAAAAGAATTCCTTGCTCGTCCTCCGGAAATCAATTTAAATGTAACGATCATATGCCCAGAGAATGGAGGTGGAAAGCCTGATGTTACTACTTCTCCAGTAATTTCAACTTTTAGTACAACTCCATTTTCAACAATTGTTAGTAGAAGTAGTAGCACTAGTTTTAATACTACTCCACCAACAACAACTGGAACTACTAGTGTTATCACTGGTACTACTACCCCATTATCAATAACTGGAACTACTAGTACTATTCCTGGTACTGTAACTCCATCATCAACAACTGGAACCACTAGTACTATTAGTGGTACTACTATTGCATCATCAGCAACTATTACTACTAGTAGTATTAGTCCAAATAGTACTCAAACATCAACTAACTCTACCACATTATCAACTGTTAAAAGCAGTAGTATTAGTGCTAGTACCACTCCAACATCAATAACTGTTACTAGTAGAAGTGTTAGTACTAATCCTTCGCAAAATGTAACTACAAAGCACGCGCAATAAATATTTAATTAAATAAGGCTGCCAAAATTGGAGTATAATAATTCTTAGTTGAATATTTTAATTGGGCAACTTGCGTCATCATCAGACTTTTACAAAAACACAACTTTTAACATTTAAATTAAAAGTCTAATTAAAATATTGAACTCACAATATTGTTCTTCAATTTTGGAAACCGTACGTATTTATATCATAATCTCAGCACTGTCTAAAATCAATACATAAGTATTTTATATAAATGTGCACCCCTATAGAATTGCATAGTATCATTGGCTATTTTAAACTTGTTTTTGTTGAGGGTTCTCTATGTTCACTACAATTCTATTACATATATATATAGGTATGTAAAAGTATAAATAAATATCAAAATAAGTTATTGTTAGTACTTTTAATGTGATAAATTGCATTTTCTCCTACGCATATTTTTAAATTAATATCTGATGCATGTTAATAAAGTAAAGAATTAAGTTTCGTTCGGATTAAACAATAATATTCTGCTCTGAATTTCGTTTTGTAAAGTACCATTTATTTAGATTCAATTGTCGCTTACGCATAAAAATAAATGTCTCTACAGTTCACTTCTTGCACAGGTCTGGTGTTTGATTCCAACGAATTTCCAGCTAATGTGCGGATCTTCTTGAATCTCTTAAGTTGTGCTGATGAGATACCCAAAGGTTTCGAGGCGACCAACCAATTAACACCTTCGGTACAAGGAGGATGAGTTAAAGACCCCACGTAACTATAAAACTTGGCGGTGAAGGGTGGTGTTAACCAGGAAAGAGGAATAGGGTCTATTTGGATTTGAGAAAACGGGTACTGAACCTTTTCTAATTGGTTGATGACCAGGTCTATGTAAGGATTATCTGTTGGAGTCACTTTGTAAAGGTAGCTTATTATGAAGACTGCGTTTTGCTCGGCAGCTTCGGCGAGAGAGCAGCATCTGTAATCAGGTTTCACATGGATAGCTTGGATTTCCATGGCGAATCTGACGTTGTCGATTGTGTGCTCCGAGCCTTCGTTCTTGTTGGGGCCCCATCTTATCCTCGCGTTCACGAACTGGTGAGGTTCCACGATTGGTCCTCCGCTAACTGTAGGAAAAGCACAATTGGCCCAACAGCCGTAGATGACGATGCCATGGCTATCGTTGGCAAGCCCCATGAATTTAGGAAGACTGTAATATTCCGAGGAAAATTGAATGGAAGAATCTGTTTCCACGGGAACTTCACACGCGTACGTCGACGAAATGTTTATCGGAGACTGGTTCTTGCCCTGGCTTTGAGGAAACTTGTCCTTCCAAGTGTGAGGGCCTTCAGAGTTCAAAAGTAAACATTTACGAAAATTGAATTTATTACAAAGTTAGTAGGTAGACTTACCGTTCTGAATAGTGTAGTCATATTGGCAAAGCATATCTGACGAGAAGAGCTTCGTCCAATCGAACCATTCAGCCAGCAAGAAAGAGAGTACCAGAATGCACCCAACGGCAAAGAGCACTTCCACCAAAGTGTATTCGGCGAGAAAAGCCATCTTGAATGTCCCCCTTCATCTACTTTGAATTTAGATCGTTTTCTGACGTTTGCTTCAATTAGCAGTCATTTTTCTGGAAATCTATCGGGGCGACGTTTTGCCGAAATCTAGTCACTTCATTTTACCCCTTTGGCCAATTTTTGGACTTTTCAAAATATACACTTGCGTACGTATAGGGAACCATTACGTTTCAAAATAGACGGCAGGACAATTATACGATGATACCAAGGATAATGGAGTATATCTACTACATTACCTTTGATAAATACTAAGCTTACAAAATCGAAGTTAATTTATTTTTATCCATATCATTATTAACAAGTAATATTAAAAAAGTACATAAATAAAAAAAAAGTTAAGTTCTTCCGCTGAAAAAAAAATCAAACAATTAAATCTGTCACCAAGAAATAATTATTTCTTATATAATATTAGGTAATGCTTTTTAAGTTCTTACTTCCATTTTAGATTAATGATGATTAGTTTTCTTGGGAATTTCAAAGTGTAAATTACTAATAAAAGGCAGACTTAAATAATATAAATTGCCTCCTTTATTTATGAAAAACAGGTGTTATTTATATATATAGCAAAAAGCCGATCTTAATGTGTAAGTTCGTTATTAGATGTTATAATGTAAAGATCAACATGGAATTCACTATTAATTTAATTACAAATGTCAAATCTTGAAGAAGGGCCAAACCCAGGTCCGAAACGTCGACGTTTTTCAAAAATAAAGGAAGTAATTTATGTTATTTAAATGAACCTTTTTTTAGTAATTTAAACTTCCAAATTCCCAAGAAAACTAATCATAATATTAGATATATAATTTTATATTAAATAAATCGTACAATCCTTGTGAACTTACTAATAGATTATCGGAAGAGGATTGATAGGTCCCAAAAATGACATTTAGATTTTAAATAAAATATTTATTAATTACTTATATATTGTTAGAGATTGTAAATAAACTAAAAATTTATAAAATATTTAATTCAAATTCGAATTAATACTGGATTCAAAAAATAAAGAGAATGTAAAATGTTTTCACAAAAATACAATTTCCTTGAATACTAAAACCGAATTTTGCTTAAAGGAACTGGCGATTAACACGGAATGATTACACAAATTGTCATCAATTCACCAATCTCATCAATTCATCATTCTCCCAAATTTTGCTCGGATTCGCATTCCTTCGTGTAGTTCTCCGGAATAGACTCCTTGATGTTGTCCAAAAACATGTCGAAGGGACAAAGTTTGTCGCAATTGGCGATCTGCAGCTCAATGGGGGTTTCACCAACTTCTTTGGCGTACAAAACCTTCACGAAGAACTGCTTCGACTCCGGACTTTGGTGCAATTCCAAAATCGCGGCGGCGCTATATTTGGGTACATGAGGCGTGAAAAGGTTCAAAGCGGCCAAAATGTTGATCACGTTGTTCTCGTGTCCTGAATACAAATAAATCTTACGACCAACGGGTTCCAAATTATCCGCAATGATGGCCTTCATGTGTTCCACAACCTTCTTAAGCGACCTTCCTCCATTGAGTTTCTTCAGAGTTGGGGAAGAATTCTCTAGTTGGCATTGTAATCCCGCTAGAGTTGCAATTGGTTCTGGATAAACAGTCTTAGTCCACTCAGGAAGAGTTAAATTCATGGTTTCCTCCGCGTTGAGAGTTTGGTAAATCCCAAGGACATCGTCAATGTTCTTTACTGTCTTTCCTGTTTCCGTAGAAATGTATTCAAAAACATCTTCAAATTGCCTAGTGATATTCCTTTGTTGCTCAGACTCTGATTCTTTCTTGAGGGCCTTCAAGTAAGCCGGGCAATAATGAGTTGGCCTCCTGATGAAATAATCGTGTTTGTCGTGCTCAAAGGAATAAGGAATAGGCAACCAATTGAGATCATCGTCCCATTTTTGGGCGGGAGATGGTGGGAAAAGTCCAGCTAAAACTAGCAAAGCGCTCATCTTCGTCCTGTCGTAATCCGTGGAAATTGCCTCTGCTATTTCCGGGGTGTGGAGGTCACCCAAGAAATGATTGTATCTGTCTCTCAGCATTTTGCCTAATTTGTAGGCTCTTTGCTTGCCTACGTTCGTCAGTTGACCGAATCCCATTGGCTTGAAATCCTCCAGAGTGAAAGGGTCGTTAGGGTACGTGTCCTTTTCTTCGGGGGTCCTGCTGCCATGGCGGAAGAACTGAAATGTTAAGAAATTAGTCGTGCAAAAAATGTTTATTCTATATATGTAAAAGCCTGCAAACAATATATATGTAGTACAAAAATAGAATAAAAATGAAATATTCATACAATAAACTTTTTTTTTATTTTATGGATTTCTCAGGATTCGAGCTTTGGAAGCATTGTTCAGCTATTTTCATAAATCTTCAGGATTTTATGCACCTATCCTGTAAGTAAATTTCGTAAACATAATTATGTTGTTCTTTGGAACTCAGGATTTTATATGTGTACTAATAAATGAAAATAAAAAGTCTTAGTACTTTCCAGACTTTTATTTATTTTCCATTAGGCTACCGATTTCACCTGAGCTACGTGGGGTACTTGATAAGTTTGGTAAAAATACAATAAAACAACACATTTTTCGGAAAATTCTCCTCACGAGTAAAATTTTAAGAAATGGGAGCAGAGAAAAGTTATAAGGGACCAGATAGTGAGAATAGGGTGCATAGGACACTATTTAAAATTTTAGTTTTTGCATTTGGGCACTACGACTGTGGAGGTGTGACGCGGAGCGTTGATACGCTGAAATACGACTTTTCTGTGTAGCAAACTCGGCTATTTCGTTCCTGGTTCTTCATACAAATTATTCAAAAGTATTTAATAATACGCTCCTGTGATTATTTGATCCTTTGTTGATAATCAACGGACATGATTTCTTAGGAGGTCCGAACACAATGGACATTACGCTCTTCGTCGGGAAAACACCCTTCGCTTATTTCATAAGGTCCTGACAACTGCTTCGACGACTATTTTGATTTGAGTATGTAGTGATGGATTCAAGTCTCGTCTATGGCCACGAATTCATGCCAAAAGTTTTTTGGGTTGTGCGTAAGTATCGAGAAACACTGCTGTGAAATATCTTTTCACCTGTGTTTTTAATCGATAGTCAGTAATAGCGGCACGTATATTGCACTTTTTTTTCAATTTACCATTTTGGATACTTTGAACTTTTTCTATTGAGATGTCTACAGCCTATGCTAAGTCACATCCGTTAATTCGGCTATCTTCAATGATACTGGACGTTCGGGACACATTGTTCTTTTGTCGATGATCAATAACACTTGAATGAATTAATCCAAAAATAAATGCTTTTCAATGCTAGTGCAAGGTACCCAAAAATTTTGTCTAACTCGGTTTTAATTAGCACTGCCGTCTACATCTTCAAATTAAAACTTTAAATCACTGCGCAAAATGTTTTTCTCCGCATATTTACAATAACTGCTGCCGCGGTCATTTTAAATATCTGCTACAACTAAACGAAGTGTCGGATTTTTGCGAAATTTGGCAAGAGGTGGTTTGAAGAATGTCCCTTTTTGACCATATACTTTATAGTTCATTGTGACGCCAAATCTCGGATATTTACCACTCTTTTCAAACAACCTAAGTATTTGTCAATCTATAAAGACAAAACGTATCCAAAAGACAAGAACAATATTTAAAGACTGTTTACTGTACTAATGTAACTGAACGGATTGTTTAAAAGTAAATAACATTGTATTTATGCATATAATACTAACCATTGATGTTAATTGTATTATATTTTGCCCGTATTAGTTTTTTTTATAATGAATATCAAAGTCTATATTGTTATTGTATTATGAAGAAAATTTTTTTTTACTCTAAATTGAATAAATATTTTTATAATCTTGGACTTATATAATTATTTAATTTATATTTTTGGGTATGTAGTTCTTTATTTAAACCGCGAAACGCGTAAGAAATAATTAATTTCATAATTAAATAAAGGACTATATAGCCAAGAATATAATTTAAATAACTATAAATTGAATGTTTTGTGCATATTGCTAATACAGCGAAACCTCGGTTATTCGTTCCCGCGAGTTTCGTTTTCCCGCATATATCTTTTTTTGCCCACGGTCTCAACAAATGGTATAATCTATGTAATTAAAAAACGCTTTTATCGTTTATCTTGTTATGTTTTACCGCATTATTCGATTTGACGGTTTTGATACTCATCGAAAGTTTAATAACACGTTTTTATTAGAGCTGTTTCTTAGTGTTTAATCTCCGGCCTAAAGGGTGTACCGAAATATATATAAACAAGAAAAGTGAAAATGGGCGATATTTAATTCTATGCGAACAAAAATTGTTAACTTTAAAAAAAATTATAAATAAATCTATTTTCTCAATTATTTTACATAATGTACGTATGTTCTAATATAATATGATAAATAAATACATTTTCATAACATGTAGTTGGTTATTTCTAATTTTTTCATATTAGGCCGCTATTTTCGCTGTCCCGCGATAATTGTTTTTTACAACCGATCCCTACGAAAACATAGATCGAGGTTTCAGTTTATAATTGTGTAAAACTTTTATCACAGATACTCCGTACTGATGATTAAGCATTGATACGAACCCGCAGAAAAATATGAATTGATTTACCCTGAATTTGATTTAATTGAATGACCTTTGTAAGGACTAATTATTCATTATTTTATTTGGCGGCAGTTGAACTTGCCATTATCACGAGAACGAGATACCTTTTGATTGTTATTAAAGTGGTGTTTCCTTTGTTTATTATTTTTGCAATGGCTCTATCTTTTATCGTACTGTAATTTCTCTACCCTTTCTGTCCTCATGTAGTTATTCATTTAATGGATTGGGCCCAAACTTTATTATTGCAAAATGTTATTGATTAAATTGGTTTGTTATGTTTATTTGGTCGACCATAATTGATTTGTGTGTGTGTGTGAGAGAGAGAGAGAGAGTGAGAGAGAGACAAACGGAATTATCCTCCCTCTATTGCCATCTGGCGGCGTTCATTGAAAACAACCAAATAAGACAATGCACAACTCGTGTAAATAACGAGTGGAACAAATATTGCGCCACTAATGAAGACCAAACTAGCGACAACTATTCTCTAACCACGGAATTGAATAAAACTAAAGAAAGAAGAAAACAAGTATCCTTAGCCTGTATTGAGTCCCACATCTGAAGACGGCAGCCAGAATCCCGCGTCTGAAAACGGTAGCCAACGAATCCAAAACTCCCCGAAGAATGGTGTTGAAGAAATTCCCAAAGGCACGGAACAATTGATCACAACGAACTCAACCCACAAAACTTTTCACTCTGATCTGACCCAACGCTCATCGACCGTCTGGGACTACCTCCCAAAGACTCTCTTCACCAACTAACGCTCTGATATCGTCATCTGGGCTACCCCCCAGTAACTCTGATCGACCGCCTTCTACCGGGAACCTGGAAAGAATGAATCCTGACTCATCTCGCTCTACCCGACCGCCTCGGTCGACTTTCTCTAACCGACCGACCCTATTCAACCTCTCTCAATCACTGACCGTGTCAACTGCCCGACTCAACTTTTTCTTCATGACCCTCTACCTGACTGTCCCGAAAGAAGGCTCCTAACGACCAACCCTGACTGACTCACCCCCTTCCTGTTAATGCTGACCGTTTGTATATGGGCCAATCAGAACTTCTCCAGCTTTTGTTTTGTGTATTAGGTCCCAGTAGGATTTTTATATTTTGGTTCATGAAACTAAGTTATTCCTATTCCTATTGATCACATTGATCAATAAAATTAAATAGGAATAACTTAATTTATTAACTATTATTAACTAAAATTTTCTTGGTAAAATGCGCACAATACTGTCAGAGGCCGTGTTTTCAAACGTACGTAACGTCATCTTCGAATGATATGAAGTGAGGTACACCGATAGATAATATTCTTTATCTATGGGTACAGCAAATTCGTGTTCGTTGCAGTTCGAAGGATATCGTTCAAACTTGACGTCACATCGGTGGGCCATAAAAGAAGCAGAAGAAGACGTCACATTGACGGTTTATAAATGAGATGATCCGCGGCAAAAGTGCCCATATCCAGCTGTACGAATTGTGATTATCCGATAGCTAATTTGAATCACATATTGTTCGGATGTCCCAAGTATGAGAACGATATAACTTCTCTACTGAAATTTAGAAATTGTACTTTGTGGTACTCGAAATAGATATTCCAGGGATTTCAAGCTGTCACCGGTGGCTAAATACCGTCGTGTTATTTCCAGTTTCATTCTTGAGGAAACTGCTATTCTCATCACAGTATCCGTTTTCCGAATGGAAGATTCTACCAGTTCAAACAAAGTATTGAAGTCTTTTACAGTCATTCTGAGGTTATTCCTATAGGCCGTTGGATCTTCTTCGACTAATTCTTTTATAAGGGCCATCGATGCCCCCAATTTCTCTCGCCGAGATATCCGCTTCCTCACCCATTTCCTTTTAGTTTTCTTACGACTTTCATTGTTTAATTCTTCCAGTAATATAACTCCAAGAACAATATAACATCCACGAACAATTTCTGTAGACAATTTTACCGACACTTTTGTCAAATCAATACACTCTTCGCCGCAAGTACGTACCACAATTAGGCTACCGAATTTTCTTTCCTAGCGAGTTTACTGTCTGTCTCGATGACACGGAGCTAGTAGTGAAAAAAGTTGAACGATTTTAACTTCACTCGCTCACATCTTGGAGAGTAAACTAGCGCGCTAGTTTACTCGCTGCTTCGATGACACGGAGCTAGTTTACTAACTCACTATCTCACTAGTAGCGAGTAAACTAGCTCCGTGTCATCGAGGCTTAAGTACTTAAAATGGCGGACAGTTAAAGGCGAAAAAGCACGCGCAGTACTTATAAGGAACGAACCCTTAGATCATGTATATGGACGGAACTCCGTTCCTTACCTAGATGCAGCCTTCTCTATTTGTCTAGCGTTCACGAGTTGAAGCATAAAGGATCAAGAGAGAGGTACGTACTTCTCTCACCAAAAGTCG
>JAWQRP010002001.1:0-16918 GCA_033557875.1 Quadriops clusia | reverse complement strand
ACAATATTAAAAATAATATAAAAAATTATCTCTTTTACTTGTTTATGATGCATTACCCATTGTGGTATCTTTATCGACGTCTGAAAACTTCTTGTTTGTGCCTACAGCTTTTGAGACTAATAGTACTATAAGGCCCCATGGAGGTATTCCATCATTTTGAACAAAGAGGTTTCTACAAAATCATATTCTATATACAGATATTTTATATACAGATATTCTATATACAAATATTCTATATACAGATATTCTATATACAGATATTCTATATACAGATATTCTATATACAAATATTCTATATACAAATATTGCATACGCCCATATTTTATATATGTATGTATATTTACCTATTTATTTCTTACTTAATAATTAATAGAGATAATACCATGTACATACCCAATGCTATTTAGGTTTCGAGGAGACGACTTAAACAATTTGTGCACAACCGAACTCAGAAGAGAAAATTCCTCCCTAAGCAACAATCTCTTAATAAAAAAAGACGAAGAATACCCAACTATATTTTCAGCCTTCTTCATTTCAAGAGACCAGTCCTTCCTAACATAATTTTTTCTTGCGAATTTTTCATGAGTATTCGGAAGAGTGGAAGCATGTCGTACAAAAAATGCACTGTTTAATTGGTTTACAAGGAATTTCGACATGTTAGAATAATAGTTATTTAGATAAGACTGATGCGCTATTTGGTTCAATTAAATCGTTTATTTCAGAGACAGAAATAAAAAGGTCCTGACTTTGCACAATTAAATAGAACGATAATCTAAAATTTAGCTTTATCAATTATTATAAAAGAATCATGTAAAAGTATGAGCATCTATCACTAGTTTCGGACGTCATTAGTTAGTTTGCTTACATTTTCACCTAGTTTTTATTTGGCTTAGAGATAAACTAATTTTATAATTTTCCCCATGTAACCCAACTTACATTTTCTTATTTCAATTCCGAATTCCACACAAGTTCCTGATAGTAAATTATCAAAATTAAAGTAATATTACCAAACTTCCTTTTTTGTTTGAACAAACATTTAATTGTACCAACGTTTCCATTACTTTATTATTACATATTTCTATCAGTCACGTAACAGTGGGCTTATTATATTTTGTAGAGCTATCCTCGTATCCGTGTCGGGCATCATTTTAATATACTGCAAAGCTTTCCTCGCATGATACGCTTGCAATAGCTCCGTCTTCTCGACACCAGGACCTCTTAATATTTCGCTCTTTAAATAAATATAATTTACGTCTTCCACATTCGTTAAGCCTCGTTCTAGCTCAGTGTACATTCTCGGATCGTAATCTAAGTGGTACAGAACAGGGGCAGACACTAAACTAAAGGCACCCTGTCGTTTTTGTACAAATGGCTCTAAGTCGGCACGAGCTTGGCATGCTAAAGCAATGTGCTTTCCGATTAAGTACCCATTATTCTGCATTTTATCCGAATGTTCAGTTAGCTTTAAAGTACAAGAGCAAGCGATCGCTAACAAGCTGCCCCCTCCTAACATGCTTCTTAATGTCCACTCTGCTCTGGTGTTGCCCAAAATGTCGGTAGAGGTCAATTGTTTTAAATCGATAAATTCTAATAAATCACTACGCTCTAAATCACTACGCTCTAAATCGCTACGCTCTAAATCGCTACGCTCTAAATCGCTACGCTCTAAATCGCTACGCTCTAAATCGCTACGCTCTAAATCGCTACGTTTTAAATCGATACTTTTAAAATCGATACTTTTAAAATCGATACGTTCTAAATTGCTATGTTCTAAATCGCTATGTTCTAAATCGATACGTTCTAAATCGTTAGAATGATCAATTTTGTTCCTCGGGGTCGGTAATGGTTTATTCTGGCTATCCCGCAATCCGATGAATTCGTTTTCCGCTAAGTCTCGGAGGGCTTCGGACATCTTTTCGTTGAGTTCGTGGTTGCCGATGTTCGCAAGCTCCTTGAAGCTAGTGCTGAGTAAGTAGTCCCCACAGAGTAGCGCAATTTTGTTGCCATAGAACATGTCGTCTTTGAACTGTGTGAGATCGTAGACGTGGTGAAGAGATTTGTGGATTTTGTTGCTCATTCGGAACATCTCTGCGACTTCGGCTAGAACTCGTTGGCTATGGAGAATGCCTAGAACAATTTCACGATGATTTATTATTAACCCCTTAAGGACTAGACTTGAGATATTTCGAGCAAGACTATATGACTAAAAAAAAAAACACGTTTGAAATAACTTGAACTATAACAGATTTAATGTTTGCGTTATGTATTTATTATGAAATATTGAATTTTTATTATGAAACAATGAAGAAGTTGGGTAGATATTTTATAATTTAGTCTAAAAGTTGTAATAAATTCGTGGTATAGTTGATTACGTATCACACTAATGCATATCCCTACGTATAGATGGTGGCGCCGTCGCAACATGACCTAACGAACATATAACGTCAAAATTTGTATGTAATGCGTAAACTGCCGTTACAGGTTTCTAATTTACCCACCCACTCGTGTTTATTCAAAAAGGTAATCTGATGTATATGTAATTATTTGTATTTTGCAAAATTTGTTTGAGTTGCTCGATTCAATTTTTCATTTTGTTCAGATAGTATTTAATTTGTAATATTGTATTGTATTGTAATTTGTAATATTGTATTGTAATTTGTAATATTGTATTGTAATTTGTAATATTGTATTGTAATTTGTAATGTATACTAAAAAAGTAATAGTTTCCGTATTTATATATCATTAAACATCACTTTTATTGGAAAAAAATAAAGTAATTTATTTATCGTGTTTTTTAAAAAATGAATCACTTCTAAGGGGTTAATTTTAAAAAAGTGAATGGAATAGTTTTAAAGATCAAATGTTTAATTGAATAATAGCACATATAATAATAGGATAATTAAAAATAAATTTGATTTGATAAAGAAAGTAGTTGGTATAATAGTCTTAATAATTATCCTAAAAACATTTAATATGTATGTATTAGTGCCGAAACGAATTTGCTTAAAAAATTAATAACAACCTGAGGAACAACAATAAAAGAAGCTACTTAAGAAACATTTAAGTTGAGGAACTCCAATGAAATCAACTAATTAACAAAAAAAAAGAATAGCGAGACCTTGAATAAACATCTTCAATAATCAAGAATATTCATATAAAAACTGTTTACCCAATCTAAAACAAAAACTCTTAATGGGTCATAAAATACTGGAGCTGCGACAGCAACAGTGACATAAAGAGATGTACCTGACCTTACTATTGGCATTGACCACTTTCAATGCAAGAGACTGTGTATACTTAACTTTAGTGTATTTGTGTGAGTGCACTGATATAAAATCGTTACGAAATCTTGGTTAGGCCACATGTTAGGCTCACATAGAATGAACCAGGAAATTGAGAGAGTGCTAATTGGGACAGATAAAAAGTTTCACAAACAAACATCTGTAGTGAACAAATGTCTGTAAATAGTAATTAGTATTTAGATCTGTGCTTACAAAAGTATTATTGTGGAAATATATTATTGTGGAATTGTATTATTGTGGAACAATAATTGAAACCACAATTTTTACATTGTTTCATATATGTTGAGGTAACTTTCGAAGAATTCCGTTTTAATAGAGCGAATAAATTTAAATTAGTTATTTTATTTTATCTGGAACCCTGACATGTTTTTTTTTGTTTGTTTGGTGCAGTAAAATTTTTGCAATTTTTTCCGCAATTCTTTTGGAGCTTTATATAACAAACAACTACTTGGTTAGTTGTTTTTTTAAATTTTACGGTATTTAATTTAGTTATTAGTTAAATAAAAATAAACAAGAAATAGTACCTGCTGCATTATCCTTATCCACGTCTGGGAATTGTTTATTTAGCCCTCCAGCTTTAGATACTAGAAGGATGATGAGACCCCAAGAGGGGGCATTGTTTTGCAGGAATAAATTTCTGAAATATTTATATATTTTATATATATTTAAATGTTTTATATATATTTAAATATTTTATATATATTTAAATATTTTATATATATTTAAATATTTTATATATATTTAAATATTTTATATATATTTAAATATTTTATATATATTGAAATATTTTGCATATATTTAAATATTTTATATGTATGTAAATATTTTAAATACTAAATTAAATGTCTTACCGAGCTGTATCTAATATAGGGTGTCCTGTCCCGAGTATCTTCTTAACGTGCATCCCGATGTTAACAAGTTCATCACTTAGTAACCATCTCAAATTCAAAAACGAAGTAGAATATATAACAACTTTTTCAGCTTCGTTCACAACTCTATTCCAGCTTTTTGGCACTTGACACTCATCCAGAAACTGTTTATTTTTATTAATAAATAAAGAAGCAGTTCGTACAAATGCCGTCTGAATTTTAGAATTCCTTAAAAGGAATTTCCATGTATTTATAAAAGACATTCTCGTTGAAGAATTAGTGACTTCTACAAGAGAAGTGATAAACAAATGTGTAAGAAACAAATGTGGAAGACATTGGTTGCCTCTACTCCACAATTTTCATCTTTATTTACATTTGATTGGCTTAAAATCGTGTAATGATTACATCGCTTGTTTTCATGATATCGTCTAACATAATTCTATTGCAATTAAAGCCAGATAGCAACAATATGGAAAAGTTACTGTTAGAATCCCTTATCGTGATATGACAAAATTGAATATTACAGTACTAGGAAATGATTGAGATGATTAAATGAATTAACTCTATGTACAGACTTATACTTTACAAAAGAGGTCATGGGGTGAGCCTCGAACAAGATAAAATTACTTTTTCTTTATTGAAGTAAACAGGATTGCTTATGTAATGTAATTGCATATTACGGGTGTTAATTTTATGGTTATTAATATTATAATATTTTCGTATCTAATAGTTAAACATTTCTTTTCTTATTTCAATTCTAAAATGCAGTCAAGGTTTGAGGATTAAATATTCTAAATTAAAAAAGTAGTAATAATAAAATTAAGAATCAAGTTAAAACATTTCTATTCAGACAACATGTACAATACAATATGTATAATACAATATGTATAATACAATATGTATAATATAATATGTATAATACAATGTGTATAATATAATATGTATAATACAATATGTATAATACAATATGTATAATACAATATGTATAATACAATATGTATAATACAATATGTATAATACAATATGTATAATATAATATGTATAATACAATATGTATAATACAAGAATAAATTGTACATCCAATAACTTAAAGGTAACTAGTAATACCAGAAAGAGATTTACGTTATGTATCACAATAATTCTTCCAACTCCTTTACTCTACTTTCCAGAGATTCTTAAGTTGAGATTCGGTCCTCAGCTGACGTTTCCCTTTTTTCATAATTCCTTTATACAATTCTCTGTACAATCACATATGATGTGATACAATTCTCCATACCAGGCCTGCTCTATACTATACAATGGAATATGTAATGACATTCATTCATGTAATAGTGGGTTTATAATATTTTGTAGAGCTATCCTCGTATCCGTGTCGGGCATCATTTTAATATACTGCAAAGCTTTCCTCGCATGATACGCTTGCAATAGCTCCGTCTTCTCGACACCAGGACCTCTTAATATTTCGCTCTTTAAATAAATATAATTTACGTCTTCCACATTCGTTAAGCCTCGTTCTAGCTCAGTGTACATTCTCGGATCGTAATCTAAGTGGTACAGAACAGGGGCAGACACTAAACTAAAGGCACCCTCTCGTTTTTGTACAAATGGCTCTAAGTCGGCTCGAGCTTGCCATGCCAAAGCGATGTGCTTCCCGATCAAGTACCCATTATTCTGCATTTCCTCCGAATGTTTAGCTAGCTTTAAAGTACAAGAGCAAGCGATCGCCAGCAAGCTGCCCCCTCCTAACATGCTTCTTAACGTCCACTCTGCTCTGGTGTTGCCCAAAATGTCGGTAGACGTCAATTGTTTTAAATCGATAAATTCCAATAAATCGATACGTTCTATATTGATACGTTCTAAATTGGTATGTTCTAAATCGGTATGTTCTAAATTGGTATATTCTAAATCGGTATGTTCTAAATCGGTACGTTCTAAATTGGTACGTACTAAATTGGTACGTACTAAATTGATACGTTCTAAATCGCTACGCTCTAAATCGCTACGCTCTAAATCGCTACCCTCTAAATCGCTATGCTCTAAATCGTTACGCTCTAAATCACTACGTTTTAAATCGATACTTTTTAAATCGATACGTTCTAAATCACCATGTTCTAAAACGCTACGTTCTAAATCGATACGTTCTAAATCGTTAGAATGATCAATTTTGTTCCTTGGGGTTGGTAATGGTTTATTCTGGCTATCCCGCAATCCGATGAATTCGTTTTCCGCTAAGTCTCGAAGAGCTTCGGACATCTTTTCGTTGAGCTCGTGGTTGCCGATGTTCGCAAGTTCCTTGAAACTAGTGCTGAGTAAGTAGTCCCCACAGAGTAACGCAATTTTGTTGCCATAGAACATGTCGTCTTTGAACTGTGTGAGATCGTAGACGTGGTGAAGAGATTTGTGGATTTTGTTGCTTGTTCGGAGCATCTCTGCGACTTCGGCTAGAACCCGTTGGCTATGGAGAATGCCTAGAACAATTGCACGATGATTTATTATTAACCCCTTAAGGACTAGACTTCAGATATTTCGAGCAGGATTATATGACTAAAAAAAAAGCACGTTTGAAATAACTTGAACTATAACAGATTTAATGTTTGCGTTATGTATTTATTATGAAATATTGCATTTTTATTATGAAATAATAAAGAAGTTGGGTAGATATTTTATAATTTAGTCTAAAAGTTGTAATAAATTCGTGCTATAGTTGATTACGTATTACACTAATGCAGATCCCTACGTATAGATGGCGGCGCCGTCGCAACATAACCTAACAAACATATAACGTCAAAATTTGTATGTAATGCATATACTGCCGTTACAGGATTCTAATTTACCCACCCACTGGTGTTTATTTAAAAAGGTAATCTGATGTATATGTAATTATTAGTATTTTGCAAAAATTTGTTTGAGTTGCTCGATTCAATTTTTCATTTTGTTCAGATAGTATTTAATTTGTAATATTGTATTGTAATTTGTAGTATTGTATTGTAATTTGTAGTATTGTATTGTAATTTGTAATATTGTATTGTAATTTGTAATGTATACTAAAAAAGTAATAGTTTCCGTATTTATATATCATTAAACATCACTTTTATTAGAAAAAAATAAAGTGATTGATTTATGGTGTTTTTTAAAAAATGAATCACTTCTAAGGGGTTAATTTTAGAAAAGTGAATGTAATAGTTTTAAAGAGCAAATATTGAATTCAATAATAGCACATATACTAATAGGATAATTAAAAACAAATGTGATTTGATAATGAAAGTAGTTGGTATAATAGTCTTAATAATTAATATAAAAGTATTTCATATGTATGTATTAGTGCCGAAACGAATTTACTTAAAAAATTAATTACAACCAGAGGAACAACAATAAAAGAAGCTACTTAAGAAACATTTAAGTTGAGGAACTCCAATGAAATCAACTAATTAACAAAAAAAAGTGAATAGCGAGACCTTGAATAAACATCCTCAATAATCAAGAACATTCATATAAAAACTGTTTACCCAATCTAAAACAAAAACTCTTAATGGGTCATAAAATACTGGAGCTGAGCCTCTGTTGCGACAGCAAGAGTGACATAAAGAGATGTATCTGACCTTACTATTGGCATTGACCACTTTCAATGCAAGAGACTGTGTATACTTAACTTTAGTGTGTTTGTGTGAGTGCACTGATATAAAAACATTACGAAATCTTGGTTAGACCACATGTTAGGCTCACATAGAATGAACCAGGAAATTGAGAGAGTGCTAATTGGGATAGATAAAAAGTTTCACAAACTAACATCTGTAGTTAACAAATGTCTGTAAATAGGAATTAGTATTTAGATCTGTGCTTACAAAAGTATTATTGTGGAATTATATTATTGAGGAATTGTATTATTGTGGAACAATAATTGAAACCACAATTTTTGCATTGTTTCATAAATGTTGAGGTAACTTTCAAAGAATTCCGTTTTAATAGAGCGAATAAATTTAAATTAGTTATTTTATTATATCTGGAACCCTGACATGGTTTTGTTTTGTTTGTTTGGTGCAGTATTATTTTTGCAATTTTTTACGCAATTCTTTTAGAGCTTTATATAACAAACAACTACTTGGTTAGTTGTTTTTTTAAATTCTACGGTATTTCATTTTGTTATTATTTAAATAAAAATAAACAAGAAATAGTACCTGCTGCATTGTCCTTATCCACGTCTGGGAATTGTTTATTTAGCCCTCCAACTTTAGATACTAGAAGGATGATGAGACCCCAAGAGGGGGCATTGTTTTGCAGGAATAAATTTCTGAAATATTTATATATTTTATATATATTTAAATATTTTATATGTATTTAAATATTTTATATATATTTAAATATTTTGTATATATTTAAATATTTTATATATATTTAAATATTTTATATATATTTAAATATTTTATATATATTTAAATATTTTGCATATATTTAAATATTTTATATGTATTTAAATAACTAAATAGTTTAAATACTAAATTAAATGTCTTACCGAGCTGTATCTAATATAGGATGTCCTGTCCCGAGCATCTTCTTAATGTGCATCCCGATGTTAGCAAATTCGTCACTTAACAACCATCGCAAATTCAAAAACGAAGTAGGATAACCAACCACTTTTTCAGCTTCGTTCACAACCGTATTCCAGCTTTTAGGCACTCGGCACTCATCGAGAATCTGTTTATTAGCATTAGGAGATATCGAAGCACTTCGTACAAATGCCGCCTGAATTTTAGAATTCCTTATAGCGAATTTAAATGTATTTATTACAGACATTCTGACTTAAGCTTTGTGGCTGTAGCCTATATAGTATAGGTCCTGTCTACAGTAGTATTGATACCCAAATGTGTTATAGACTGGTCACCTGGTAAACATGGCAGGTGTAGCAATAACCTGCTAACCGTATCAGGCTGATTTTTAATGTTGAACCTGGTTCACATTGAGCCTTGTGGTGCCAAGAAGCAGATAGCACTTACTGCATAAGGACTTTAAAGGTTAAGATCAAATATTAGGTTAAGGCCTTCAAGAAGGTTAAATTAAAAACTCCCGCGCGCAAGTGCGGCACTGGTGATCAAGGTTACAAAATGCTATCCTTATCTTACATAATGAAGAGATAATACAGTAATTATTATATGCGCTTATTACGTATTTAATGGATATAATAATGATATAATAAGTATGCGCCTATCAATTCGATTATAATGGCATTGAGGATAGATTCTTTTAAATACTAAATGTGAATACTAAATGTAAATACTAAATGTACTAACACATTACAATGTATTTAATAATACTGCAATGTATTTAATAATACTACAATGTATTTAATAATACTACAATGTATTTAATAATACTATAATGTATTTAAAAATACATTAAAAATAAAATAGAATAAAATGTAATAACACTGGGGTCAACAAGCTAATGAAAATCAACAACTCGCAAACTATTTATTTATGATGAATAAAAATTTATTTTGTGAGCCAGTGTAATTTAACATGAAAACTTAATCAGATTGTTTCATCTATTCAAGCAACTTTACGTTATTTGGGTTGAATAAAAACTTTAAGTTACTCTACCTGTTTGCAAAGAAAAACAAATCACATTTCTTTAACAGCTAAAGTAATTCTAGTCAACACATCCCTAGCATCAGAATCCCCAAAAGTATTCAAAAACCCCAATGCCTTTTTGCAATGTTCCTCCTGCAATTTTTCAGTCAAGGACAAAGCAGGGCCACTTAAAATTCGTTTCCTCATACCCTTATAATCAGCGTTATCGTTATTTTTTAAAGGTTCGATGAATTCCTCATAAAAACTAGGTTCCAATTGCAATTGGTACATTACAGGGGCGCTAATTAAGCTGAATTTTTCACTGATATCCTCGTTGTAGAAAGGCTGAAGGTCAAATTGAGCCTGCCAGCTTAAAGCCAAGTGTTTTCCGAAGAGAAATCCATTTTTCTGGATGTCGAAAGGATGTCCCCCAACCTTCAGGGAACATAGGCAAGCTTTTCCTAACAGGCTGGCGCCTTGTAAAATGTGCCTTAAGGTCCACTCGGCCTTCATATTCCCTAGGACTTCTTCGGTTTCATAAGGATCGGCATTGAATGGATCCTGGATGGTAATTTCTTCCTGGATGGTAATTCCTTCCTGGATGGTAATTTCTTCCTGGATGGTAATTTCTTCTTGGATTTGGTTAGGAAATGATGATAATGGCTGTGATGGCAACATCTTCGATGGCAAAGTCTTCGACGGTAACATCTTTAATGGCAACGTCTTCGACGGCAATGTCTTCGATGGCAACGTCTTCGATGGCAACGTCTTCGATGGCAACGTCTTCGATGGCAACGGCTTCAATGGCAACGTCTTCGATTGTAACGGCTCCGATGTTATCGTCTTCGATGGCAACGCTTTCGATGGCAACGGCTTCGATGGCAACGGTCTCATTTGTTCATCACTCGGTCCTAAGAATTCCCCTTGTGTTAAATCTCGTAAAGCCGCTGACATTAACTCTGTAATGTCTTGATTACGAATACTGGCAAGCGCTCGAAGACTCGTACTCAGCAAATAATCGCCACTAAGTAAGGCAATTTTGTTCCCGAAATGAATATCAGGAAAATGTCTTAAGGCATCGTCCTTCAAGTTTAAAATGCCTTTGTGTACCAAATTGCTAGCTCGCAACATTTCGGTGATTTCCGCTAAACACCTTTGCTTGTGAAGAATTCCTGCGGAGGTGTCTTTTTCGACAGGCGGAAAGTCCATGTTTAAGCCACCTACTTTGGAGACTAGAAGGACAATCAGGCCCCAGTTAGGGATGTTTTTGCAAAGGACTAAGTTCCTGGGAGGACAGCAAATTATGATTTTAATATAAATATGATTTTAATCTTTATTCTGCTCATTCTTAATATGTAAAAAAAGAAAAATAAAACGATAATGTACCTCAGCGTCTTCAAAAGAGGATGTTTCGTATGAAGCAACTTCTTCAAGTGCACAGCTAAGTTCGCAAACTCCTCATTAACCAGCCAAGTTAAGTTCAAATAAGACGTCGGATATCCCACGACTTTTTCCGCTTGATTGACGACTTTGTCCCATTTGGACTGCTTATCGAATTTTAGAAGATGGGACACGGACAACATTTTTTTTAACAGCAAAGTTTGCATCCTAATTATTAACTTTATGTAGAAATATATATATCAGGCCTGAAGCACACGATTCCGAAGCAGGAAATTCATAATCTTGCTTTTAATCATCCCAACTTTAAAAACTATAAAAAAATATAATTAGATCAATTTTCTAATATGTTTAACTTATATGTCGTTTAACAATGGTTGAAGTATAAAGGATAGAATCACGAATGTGAACTGGTTTATTCGTTATCAATAAACTGGAGCTTATAAATAAGACTTTATTCAACATTGAGTAGAATATGTATACAAGTTCATTATGCAATGAGAGTATAAAAATATATTATATTTGGTTGATATATTTTTTTATAAAGAAGTGTAAATTGTTCTAAAAATACTCAATTTGGAATGTGCGTTTCAAATACAAATTTCATTTAATTCCTACATTTTTTGTAAATAATGTTGTGGTAACTATAGAGGGCAATATTATTTAAATTTCAATATAACATATTATCTATATATATAAATATATATTATTTATATATATTACCTAAATAATTTTCTAATATTCTTATATGCATTAAGTAAATCGCGGCAGACATTAAGTACACATTAATTATTAATTACAAATTAATAGTATTGTATTGCACACCAATTTTGAGCAGGTTCCTTCGGTACAGCTGAGAATTGCTTAAGTCTTTAAATACGACTATAATTATAATTTAAAAAAAATTTATAACAGGTACAAAAATAAATTTATCGAATTTATGTAAATAACAGAAATAATAATAATAATTATTTATGAATTTGAATTTTACGTTTTGATATGTTATCCAAGGGGTCTTTACGTATCGATGCTATCATTAAATCGTACTTCATTAAATCGTACATCATTAAATCATACATAATTAAATCGTATATCATTAAATCGTACATCATTAAATCATACATAATTAAATCGTATATCATTAAATCGTACATCATTAAATCATACATAATTAAATTGTACATCATTGAATCGTACATCATTAAATCGTACATCATTAAATCATACATCATTAAATAATACATCATTAAATTAACCCCTTAATCATTCTCCATAGCGGCTATTATATTAGCCAAGGCAGTCCGCGCATCCGAATGAGGCAACTGATTCAAAACGTTTACAGCAGCATAAGAATGCTCCATTTGAAGCTCCTTCGTTTTCTGTAAACCGGGACCGTTCAAAACGGCATTACGCAAATTTTCGTAATCAACATTTTCAATGCTCTCCGACCCTTTTTCTATTTCTGAGTACAAATCAGGATCGTGCTGCAAATGGAACATTAACGGGGCGCAAACGAGACTGAAAGGCCCCGAGCTTCCCGATTGGAACGGCTCCCGATCGAGACAGGCTTGCCAAGCCAATGCTAAATGTTTCCCGAACTTGTACCCTTGTTCCTGCATTTCTATAGGATGCCCTGCTAACTTCAGGGTGCCTTGGCAGGCTTTTCCGAGGAGGCAACCCGCGGTTAAAGTGTGGCGCAATGTCCATTCAGCCTCAGCGTTTCCTAACGCTTCTTGTACCATCAGCGGTTCGGTGTTGTCTTTCAAGATTTGGTTGTAGACGACGGAATTGAGTTTTACCTTCGCCGGGAGAGCATTGTTTTGCTTATCCCGAGGCCCGACGAACTCGGCCTCGGCTAAATCCCGAACGGCGGAACTCATGAGCTCGACCAATTCTTGGTTCCGAAGACTCGCTAGCTCGGAGCAGCTGTTGCTTAATAGATAATCTCCGCTTAGCAAAGCGATTTTGTTGCCGAACATCATGTCGCCTGAGTTAGAGACTTCTACGTTTGGTTGCAGATTGACCATTCCTTTGTGGACCAGATGACTGGTGCGAATCATCTCGGTGACTTCCGCCAAAGCCCGCTGGCTGTGGAGGACGCCAGCCGCTTTGTCTTGCTCGAGG
This sequence comes from Quadriops clusia, assembly GCA_033557875.1. Classification (NCBI taxonomy): domain Eukaryota; kingdom Metazoa; phylum Arthropoda; class Insecta; order Coleoptera; family Hydrophilidae; genus Quadriops; species Quadriops clusia. Next base: position 3,661 of record JAWQRP010002001.1, on the reverse strand, counting down.
TCCGGGATTTCGGAGGTGTGGCCAGCCGCCTTCGAGACGAGGAGGACGATGAGGCCCCACGCTTGCATGCTGTTTTTGCCATTGTATAAGAGGCCTCTGCAAAGGTAGGCGATAAATTTAGTGGGGCTGATTGTGTTTTTTCATTTTTTTTTGTTTATTATTTTTTTACTTATTTTTTTGCTTTTTGATTTATTACTAATTTTTTTGCCTATTGGTTTTTTACTTACTTTTTGCTTATTGTTTTTTTTACATATTTATTTTTCAATTATTTACTAAAATGTCTTATTAAGTTATTACATACTCTGTTGTTTATGTATGATTACAATTTACGACCAATCGAGTGTAAAAAATTTACTCGTTAGCTTTATTAATATTAATTTTTCTATTATTAATTACTTTTTGGGAATTTATTACATACCGCTAGCATTTTATTTTACTTATTAAGTGCTATAAATAAGTATATTGCAGAGTCCAGGAAATCCACATCTCAAATTTGATACATGTATGTACATATTTTCATATTTTCTACAAAATTATAATCGTCATTGCATGAAATGAGATAAAATAGAAAAATTCTCTTGCAACAACTTAATTCACCATCACAGGATGTTTTTTAAGTAAAGGCCTCTAATTAAATTTTAAACCAAGCAATTATACAAAAACTATAAAATTATATACAAACTATAAAATTATATACAAACTATAAAATTATATAAAAACTATAAAATTATATAAAAACTATAAAATTATATAAAAACTATAAAATTATATAAAAACTATAAAATTATATAAAAACTATAAAATTGTAAAAAGTATAATCCTGGGAAAATGAACGATTCCAAATTATTAGAACAGGTAATAAAACTATCTTAATTATTAAGTTGTATAATATTATAAGGAATAATACCCAAAATAATTGTATAATATTATTTGTTGTATAATATTGTTTTAAAATTATGGGCATGATGCGCTCGCTTGCCACCTCGCGCCTTTGGCGCTCGTTTTTAATACACTAAACTGGAGCTCTTAAGCGTAAAGAGCACCGCTGACTTACTTTAAAGTCATTGTATTTATTTGTATTGCAAAGACAAAAGTTAACTTTTAATTTCGTAAGCTTACTATAAATATTACAACAAATTCGTATTTACATTATTGAATTGGTTTTACATGTAAATTGTCGGTACGAGTTTTTTTTATATAAGAAAAAACATAATTTTTTTCTTAAATAAAGATAAATTTTAAAAAAGAGCTTGGTACCTATACTTTTAAAAGTTAAAAACCGGTACGCTTTTTGGCTCTTAATGTTCAACTATACAATAACCAAGATGTAAGACCATAGTATTATAATTTTGTGTATTAAATCAAGATACTGACTTATCTTCTCTGAATATTCTGATCTTGTATCTCTGTTTCTATGAAATTTTTATTATTAGACTTTAGTTAATTTGACTATAGTCACTTGATAATAAAATTAGGCTGGCAAATTGGTTCGTCCATATCCTCAAAAATCAAAGAACAAAATGAGATCATAGTTAGCAATCAATATATATAATTTTAATTACCGTATATACTCGCACATAGGTTAAATATACATACAGTTAAATGTTAAAAGCTCCAGTTGAGTGTATTAAAATAGAGCGCCGAAGGTGCGAGGCGGCGAGCTCGCGAAGCGAGCGAACGCAACATCCCCATAATTTAAAAACAAAATTGCGAATCAATAGTATACAACATAATGTTTATGGTAATATTTTTATTATCCATTCTAATAATTTAGAAACTTTTTATTATCTGTTCTAATGATGTGGTTTATTTTATTTTTTTGTAATTTGTCCTAAAGATTAGAAAAGTTACACTATAAATGATGATGATATTAAAGTGAATAGGTTAGAATCTAAACTTTAAAACGGGTGCTAAAAAAAATTTAAAAAAATAAATTAAATCCATATTTAAGAATTGCTACAATTTCACATTTTAGGAAACATACAGTTAAAGGTAAAGCTCCAGTTGACTGTATTAAAATCAAACGCCGAAGGCGCAAGACATAAAGCAAGCGAAGCGAGCGAGTGAATCGTTCCCACAATTTGAAAACATAATTGGCAATAAATATAATAATAATAATAAACATTGTAATAATTAAGGTATTATTTTTACTGTCCGTTCTAATAATTTGGAAACTTTTTATTATTATCAATTCTAATGATTTATATTATTTTCTTCTAATTTGTCCTAATGATTAGAAAACTTACGCTATAAGTGATGATGATATTAAAGTGGATAGGTTAGAATCTAAACTTTAAAACGAATGCTAAAGGAAATATGAAAAAAAATAATTAAATCCACATTTAATAATTCCTAAGAATGCATATTTTAGGTAATTTACAATTGAACTTTGAAAATTTTTTTCTTGGGAAATAAATCCTTTCAATTAAAACGACATTTATTTTATTTCATTTTATTAAAACGCTAGTCGGCCGACTAGCATTTTAATAAAATGAAATAAAATAAATGTCGTTTTAATTGGAAGAACTTATTTCCCAAGAAAAAGAATTTCAAAATTTAATATAACCAGTCCAAGAAAAAGAAAAACAATCCAATTACAATTGAACATTAAAAGCTCCAGTTGCCTGTACTAAAATCGAGTGCCTAAGGCGCGAGGCGGCGAGCTCGCGAAGCGAGTGAGCGCATCGTTCCCTCAATTTAAAAACAAAATTGAGAATCAATAGTATACAACGTAATGTTTATGATAATATTTTTATTACCTGGTGTCTAATAATTTGAAAACTGTTTATTATTATCAGTTCTAATAGTTTAGAATCTAAACTTTAAAGCGAGTGCTAAAAGAAATTAAATAGAAAAAAATTAAATCCATATTTAATAATTGCTAAGATGTTACATTTTAGATTACTAACTGTGATCTCACTTTTTGGGTAACATATAGTTGAACGTTAAAAGCTCCAGTTGACTGTATTAAAATCGAGCGCCGAAGGCGCGAGGCGGCGAGCGAGCGAAGCGAGCGAGCACATCGTTCCCTCAATTTAAAACCAAAATTGATAATCAATAGTATTCAATGTAATATTTAATATTATTTTTTATTAATTATTAATATTATTAATATTTTTATTACCCGGTGTCTAATAATTTGGAAACTTTTTATTATTATCAGTTTTAATAGTTTAGAATCTAAACTTTAAAGCGAGTGCTAAAAAGATTTAAAAAAAATAATGAAATTCATATTTAATAATTGCTAAGATGTTACATTTTAGATTACTAACTGTGATCCCACTTTTTGGGTAACATATAGTTGAATGTTAAAAGCTCCAGTTGACTGTATTAAAATCGAGCGCCGAAGGCGCGAGGCGGCGAGCGAGCGAGCACATCGTTCCCTGAATTTAAAAACAAAATTGACAATCAATAGTATTCAATGTAATATTTAAGATTATTTATTATTAATTATTAATATTATTAATATTTTTATTACCCGGTGTCTAATAATTTGGAAACTTTTTATTATTATCAGTTCTAATAGTTTAGAATCTAAACTTTAAAGCGAGTACTAAAAGAAATTAAATAGAAAAAAATTAAATCCATATTTAATAATTGCTAAGATGTTACATTTTAGATTACTAACTGTGATCTCACTTTTTGGGTAACATATAGTTGA
>JAWQRP010002000.1:0-16922 GCA_033557875.1 Quadriops clusia | reverse complement strand
ATGCATGTGTGTATAATAAAATTATTCAAAAATCGTTCTGAATCCTAATGTGAATCTGTCTTATCATGTCTAGTGCAACTTAGAAACTTGCGAGAAAGTCGAGTGGAGACCACTCCATATTTATTAGTTTACTGTTTAAGTACTTATTAATAATGACTTCTCTCTGTGTTGCATTAAGCCTAGTGAAGCCCTCTGGAGAATTCATAACAATTACTTTACTAGTGGCGACTTCACTGGTGGCGACAAAACAACTTAACGACTAAATATATAAATAAATGTATAAAAAGCGTTGGAAGGTTACTGGTAAAAGATCCCAAGGGAAAGATCCCATTAACGTTCGTTTTTTTTTCTTTCTTTTTTTAATTTAACTTAATAGCGGTTTCCTATCGTCACAGTTCATGTGGGCTATAAAGGACTATAATAATAATACAAATAATAGCCCCCATTAAGCTCTTTTGGTTTGATTTGGCTTGTTTAATTTCTTACACCATCATGGTGCAGGTGTAATGGTTAAAGACGGGTTTCCTTTTTTGACGAACGAACATTTATTGTTTCTCTTTGCGGATCCCGACCACGCGCGAATTACCATAAATTTTTGCCAAAAAGACTGGATGGCCCGCGGTGCTACAAGTTTTTTTATCATCGCTAATTTTGGGCGGTTTCGGGGGTGGAGATCCGTTAACCCTTGCCTTTTTGGGAAAGTGTTTTTTCATTTCTTGTTTCTCTTTGCTTTGGTATTTTGGTTATCTTTATTTTTTATTTGGTAGGTATATACCTACCTACGTGTTTTTAAAGTTTAAATTTGTTCCTCAAAGTGTGTCATTAACAAAGAAACCTTAACGGCGCCCGATCTAGCGACATTGTTGTGTAAATATCTCGCTAAGACCATCTTAAATAATCTTGGGAACCGACACCGCCAACACAAAATGTTGAGACATAATGATAGAGGCACAACTTAAGGACAATTTGTCGTAATGTGGGTCGCTTACGAAAATAGGCTACCTAATTAACAAATTGTGAGATTGGAAAAATTGCATTTGCTATCAGCAGGACCCTCATAGCCTTCTTCAACAACACTGTTTTTTGAATAATACGCTTTTCTTTAAACGCTTTTTTTTAAACGTTTTTATTACCTAATTAGTTTTATTAAAGCCTTTGCATTAAGTGCAGTTAATTAAATGCCAACGTATTATTAGCATTATAGCAAAAAATAATGGAGTCATCAGGCCTATTATCTAATTGATCTCCAATCAAAGAAGGAATAATTAAGCATAAGCTTTCATAGGGGCTCGCTCACCTGCAAGTTGTTGGTTTCGTTCAAAGAGGAATAACTGGAAGACCTGCTGCCCAATGGTTCAGGACTCAGGCTGCCATAAGAAGTGGTAGAGCTGAGGGACACGGTGTCAGCTCTGCTCCTGTAAGGAGAAAGCTGCACGTGTTTCATCATCTGAAATCAAAGATAAAACGGTTTTATTTCAATTAATTTAACATTCCTTCTTCCTATTACGCATACATTAGTATGTACTTCATTTGGATAATACGCTCTGTTAATTTTGTTAATTTATTGTTGAATTTTTTGTGAGAATATATGTCAGTGTTTGTGTGTATGAGCATATGTGTGTTTATGTGTTTGTTTTTGTATGTATGTTTGTGTGTGTGTTTATGTGTTTGTTTTTGTATGTTTGTTGTGTGTTTCTGTGTGTCTGAGAGTGTGTGTGTGTGTGTGTGTGTGCATCTGTATATGTGCTCCTTATTCGCCTACTAAATAAATCCGAGTGCTCTTTCTTACATCACCAAGGTTTAAATAATAATAAAGCATTCCCCGGACCATGAGATGAAAACAGACTTGAGGTAAATGACCTAAGAACACACCTTTACAACAATAACGTTTCTATTCCATTTGTGGTCGCATGATGATTGTGCCTTTGTTGCACGCTGCAGGCCCGCCCACTCACCCCAGATGCATTTGGGTATTAAAGCGTCCAAGTTTTCAATTAGCTAAGTGGCCATCAGCTGAATAATTCTTCGGCTATCCTGCAATTACGCCGAGGATCGCGTTACGTTAATGCATTAACACAAGGGCCATCAATCATCATCCCGTTCCAATGTTGCATAGCACTGTGGCAATGCTACATAGCACTGTGGCGATGCAACATTACTATGTGTCCGATGTCGCGTTACGACCGTGAGCAATACGGATAATTTCATTGCTAAAAGGATGCATCACTGTGAGCTTGAACGAATTTAATGGGTTGGGATTTTTTCTGTTACAGACAGTTTTCTTATTAAAAATTAATCTGTACTTAAATAACCCTAGATCTTTGGTATCTACGTCTTCACTCCTTTAACTGTGTTATTTCTTTAACTGTCTTATTTCTTTAACTGTCTTATTTCATTAACTGTCTTTAAAGCCCTATATATTTTTTACGTTTTCACTCCTTTAACTGTCTTTAAAGCCTTAGATATTTTTTACGTCTTCACTCCTTTGACTGTCGTATTTCTTTAACTGTCTTTAAAGCCCTAGATATTTTTTACGTCCACTCCTTTAACTGTCTTATTTCTTTGACTGTCTTTAAAGCTCTAGATATTTTTTACATCTTCACTCGTTTAACGGTCTTATTTCTTTAACTGTCTTTAATCAATTCACTGTCTTTAAAGCCCTAGATATTTTTTACATCTTCACTCCTTTAACTGTCTTATTTCTTTAACTGTCTTATTTCATGACCTGTCTTTAAAGTCCTATATATTTTTTACGTCTTCACTCCTTTAACTGTCTTATTTCTTTAACTGTCTTATTTCTTTGACTGTCTTTAAAGCCCTAGATATTTTTTACATCTTCACTACTTTAACTGTCTTTAATCATTTAACTGTCTTTAAAGCCCTAGATATTTTTTACGTCTTCACTCATTTAACTGTCTTATTTCTTTAACTGTCTTATTTCTTTAACTGTTTTAAATCCCTAGATATTTTTTACGCCTTCACTCCTTTAACTGTCTTATTTCATTAACTGTCTTTAAAGCCCTAGATATTTTTTACGTCTTCACTCCTTTAACTGTCTTATTTCTGTAACTGTTTTAAAGCCCTAGATATTTTTTACGTCTTCACTCCTTTAACTGTCTTATTTCTTTGATTGTCTTATTTCATTAACTGTCTTTAAAGCCCTAGATATTTTTTACGTCTTCACTGCTTTAACTGTCTTATTTCTTTAACTGTCTTATTTCTTTAACTGTCTTATTTCTTTAACTGTTTTAAAGCCCTAGATATTTTTTACGTCTTCACTCCTTTAACTGTCTTATTTCTTTAACTCTCTTATTTCTGTGACTGTCTTTAAGGGGTTACACCACCTTGAGATTTTTAAAAAATCGATTTTTTTTTTCGGCTATAAAAATTATTTATACTTTTAAGAATATTTTAAAAGTTAAATCACTTCAATAACCAATTTTTACCGAAGTTATAGCAATTAGAAGTGAGCGCGACAGAGAGTCGCTGATGCCGCACTGTTTTTTCTTTTGCGTTAATCTCGAAAATACATTTTTCAAACTGGTGTACATGATATCTCAAGTTCTACTCGACCGATTTCGTTCAAATTTACAACACATATTCTTTATCATACTATCTATCATGTGACGTAGGATTTTTTTTTATTGGATGCCATTTGCCTAAGTTACGAATTTTTTAAACTCAAATTTCGATAAAAATCAAAGTTTTTTTTCAAACTACTGTCATTTCTACAAAAAAATTTTTTTTTAATTATCCTACGTCACATGATAGCTATAACCTTTCTAAATAAGAATATATTCTTTTTTTATTTTTCCGACAATGTCTGGCAGAGAAATCATGTACACCATCAGCAAAGGTGTAGAAAACAGAGCCCTACTTAATGGCTCATATCGCCCTCATTTTTTAATATTTTTTATTCGTTATTATTTCAAATTTTTCATAATACTACTGTGTATAAGTGTAAAACAAAAAATATTTTATATATTTATTAGTCGCTTCAAAAAAAAATTTTATTTGTATACCTATTTTTCCGAGCGTCAAGGTGGTGTAACCCCTCAACTGTCTTATTTAAAGCCCCTAGATCTTTGGTACGTCTTCATTCCTTTAACTGTCTTATTTATTTAACTGTCTTTATTAACTGTCTTATTTCTGTAACTGTCTTTAAAGCCCTAGATATTTGTTACGTCTTCACTTCTTTAACTGTTTTTAATCATTTAACTATCTTTAAAGCCCTAGATATTCTTTACGTCTTTACTCCTTTAACTGTCTTATTTATTTAACTGTCTTATTTAAAGCCCTAGATGTTTGGTCCGTCTTCATTTCTTTAACTGTCTTATTTATTTAACTCTCTTATTTAAAGCCCTAGATCTTTGGTACGTCTTCCCTCCTTTAACTGTCTTATTTATTTAAGTGTCTTATTTAAAGCCCTAGATCTTTGGTACGTCTTCATTCCCTTAACTGTCTTTAAAGCACTGTATAAGTATATTATTATAAGTATTATTTTTATATAAATACCCTTTTATTATAGATTATTTTTCTTAATTCTGATGCTGGGAAAGACTAGATATGAAGTTGAGCAACTATAAATAGTTGACCACCTCTAAATAGTTGAATTTATTACGTATACGATCGTAGGTGCAAACGCAATTACATCACTAGAATTAGAAGGGATTTGTGAATGAAAGTTTCGTTCATTCTGTAAAGCAGAAACACCTGTTGCTGTTCTACTAGTAAGTACCTAATAATAGTGCATAATAAATATTGCATACATGTCCCGATTAATCAGTTGTGATTTTATTAGTTTTTGTTATATGTAGATACTTGTATTATTATTTTTTAAATATTATTATGATTTTATTATTATTATAATATTATGATTTTATTATTATAATATTATGATTTTAGTATTATAATATTATGATTTTATTATTATAATATTATGATTTTATTATTTTTGTATTATTATTATTATTACGTTATTATAATGTTACGTCATTTTTATGACTACTACTATTATTATCAGCAATAAACAGCTAATTTCCAGTGGCGCTGTCGAAGCATTATCAGCAGAAAATTCTCCATTACCACCAAAGTAGCATTACGACAGAAGACTGGGAGCATCCAATGAAACGCATTCCAATCTAACCGCAAGATCGGGTTTCACACAATAATCAGCAGGTCCCAGCAACCTGTTCACACGAGTATATGAGACGGATTAAGGACGAACTAGAGCCTTGGTTTAGTTGGTATCAACCTAATTTAGTGCAAATACCTTTGGAGAAAATCTATTAGGTGCAAATACCTTTGGAGCAAATCTATTAGGTGAAAATACCTTTGGAGCAAATCTATTACTTGCAAATCTATTAGCTACACCTACCCCCAGTATTACAAACGACAGTTATCCTTTAGCTAAGTTAGCGAACCAATCACCTTTCGCTATTTTAAAAATATCTAATAGCTGATTGGTTCGCTAACTTAGCTAATGGATAACTGTCGTTTGTAATACTGGGGGCTAATATATTTGCATGCAAATGTTCAAAAACAATATAAATGTGCATATTTGGCGATAGAATTGAAGTAGACAAAATTTGCTGGAGACTATAGCAAAACACCTAGGAGAAGCCCACCATCAATCAACTCGACGCTCACAGCTGCAATTAAGACCTGATGGGGCATTTTGATCGTTTAGCTGCTAATTGCGAGCTGCAATAAGCGATTAGCATTCACTTAGTGCGCGTGTAACAAATGATACTTGTCAGAGGTTCCGCCTAAGAGATGTCTACAAGATTGCGATAGGCTTAAGTAATGAATTGTTTCAGTAATAAATAGTTTAAGTAATAAGTTGTTGCCGGCTAGGTTCACAAAGTACTGACTAAACGCTCCTAAAGCCTTACTGGCGATCAATTTGGTTTATTTAAACGAGCTAGCCGCTGGAGAAAAAACGCCAAACGTTTGAGCGCACCAGGAAGGCCATTTCCTCTTCGTATAAATAAGGAAGGCCTAACTGTTTTAGGCATGCTGAATATTTCATGTGGTGTTTCAAAAACATTCATTTCTCAGGATTTTTGTTTATAAACTGATTTTATCCAATCTACTCCCTCTACCAGTCATAATAGCAACTTAATTATTATTTAGGACAAAATTATTATTCAGGACAAAATTATTATTCAGGACAACATTATTATTCAGGACAAAATTATTATTCAGGACAAAATTATTATTCAGGACAAAATTATTATTCAGGACAAAATTATTATTCAGGACAAAATTATTATTCAGGACAACATTATTATTCAGGACAAAATTATTATTCAGGACAACATTATTATTCAGGACAAAATTATTATTCAGGACAAAATTATTATTCCAAATATAATCAATATTTCAAACAAACTTATTATCCCAAATATACCTACTCATTATTTCAAATCTATCCATTTCCGAACGTCCATAAATATTTCCAAATCCACTTATTTTTAGCCGTCATTTCCAATTATTGGCTCCTATTTAACCATTCCACCATTACAAACAACATGTTTTACAAATGACAACAATTATCATTACAGCTTCCTTATTTTCCAGCGTTTCCTGTTTAGCCATCGCCGACACTAATTTAGCTGGATGGCGCTGTTGATGTTCTCTAATTTATTCCAATCGCGTAAACGCCAATTGGGCCCAAGGCGGCTTCATCATAACAGTGTTATACTCATGGTTATATGTAATGAAAATGAAAATACCATTTGAGTTATATTTAACAACGTTATACTGACAACGGTGTTACAAATGAAGTGTTGCCTTGGCGAGCGCCATCAAGAAGTGTTGAAATCTCGGCAAAGGGTTGCTTTGTTTTCTCAATTGGGATCTTTTCATATGGGACCATATGTCATGCACCTATTTCGAGCCCGAGAATTATTTCCTTGCTGAAGAGCTATTTCCGAGGATGAGCCTCCTGCTGGCTGTTGATTTAGATGGATTTGTTTAGTTTGCAGTTTGAAGTCCGGGTTAACGGTTTGGGCTTGGTGTAAAGTAAAGCTCGCAGAAACGAATCTTCAAACGATCCAACTCTAAGTACTTTAGTTTTCAATTAGTTTTTCATGATAGCTTCCTAAATAGTTTTCTAAATAGCTTTCTAAATACTTTTCTGCCATAGTTTTCTACCATAGTTTTCTGCCATAGTTTTCTACCATAGTTTTCTACCATAGTTTTCTACCATAGTTTTCTACCATAGTTTTCTACCATAGTTATCTACCATAGTTTTCTACCATAGTTTTCTACCATAGTTTTCTGCCATAGATTGTCATAACAGTTTTCTGTCATAGGATTTCATAATAGTTTTTTTTTTTATTATCGGTACTCCAATTCATCAATTTACCAGAATAGGTTTTAAAACAGGACCAATCATTATAAACCAATTTTGATCAATTTTTTGAAGATTTTACCATGCAGAGTTAACTGTCCGTTCACACCTTTCTTTCACAAGAACATTAATGAAAGACTTGTAGCCTCTTAGGCGTTAGGCCAAAGTCGTTAACTCGCACATCTCGTATACGCACTACGTGACGTGCAGGAGCTCCTTTCCATTGAGAACTCTGCAGCATAAAAGACGTTGCGGTTACAAAGTCCGCGTCAGCGACACTTACTTCCTTAGCCTCGGGGAAGGTGAGAAACTTCGGTGTGCTGACCGCGATCACATTCCGATGATGGAAGCTGAGGCTTCGCTCTGACATTAACATTAACTGGATTCGGAGTATACTCACTCATCTATAGATGAGATGCGCAATACCGGAGCCATGGGACCTTTGAGGCGAAGAATTCGGGCGGAAGTAGATGAAGAAGAGGTCGTTTGTACCAAGGAGGAGAGTTAGTTTTGATGATGATAGTGAAGAAGAAAGTGATGATAGTGAAGAAAAAAATGATGATAGTGACGAAGAAAATGATGATGTTCATATTTGATGTCAGTTAAGCTCCAAACTAAAAAGAATGTCTTGTGAAGAGATCCACACGAGATTTCGAAAACAAAAACAGCCCCTGTAGTAGTATTATATACCTAGGTATATAGTACTATATACCTAGGTATATAGTACTATATACCTAGGTATATAGTACGACAGGTATATAGTACCACAGGTTTATACTACTACAGGTATATAGTACTACAAGTATATAGTACTACAAGTATATAGTACTACAAGTATATAGTACTACAAGTATATAGTACTACAAGTATATAGTACTACTGACATAATTTCGAACCTCCAATTACTTGCAACACAGAACCGCCAACGAAATTGCAATTTAAAAAGCAACAACACGAAAAGCCAATTTAAAAACTACAACAATAACTGTAGCACTATCCCAGCGTATATAAGTACTATAGTACGCGGAATCACCGTGGAAAGATCTCATAATTGTCAAGGCTTGCATAATCGCTTCACAAATATAAAAAAATATAATAGGAACAACAATGAGGCTGCCGTCGCTTTCTGCGCAAAACGGATAATTTTGCCATTATATAACGGGGTTTTGACATCTGCACAAACCCAAGTCAGGCCAGAATGCTCAAGAGGTGAGTTAAATATGTATTGGTGGGTGCACTAGTATGCTGATATATTACACCCAATAAATTAGTTTGTTCACTAGTCTAGTGCATACATTATTGGTGCATAGTAGTCTGGTATATGACTTCTATAAAGTAGTACCATAGACCATACGACCATAGACCATAGTATCATAGACCATAGTATCATAGACCATACGACCATAGACCATAGTACCATAGACCTCTAGTGTAAAGATTAATTTATTTGCCAATTAATTTAATGTCACCGAGCAAAATCCCAGGGCGACCTTCGCATTGCCAGGTGTTGAAAAACGAATAGGGCACCATCAATTTGCAAATTAGCATGGTAATAACGAGTTATTTAGACGTGGCTCACTTTGTTATAAGACCCTTAGCGCCTGGCATTTGCTGGTTCCGAGAACGAATGCATAACTAAAGGCACTCCTTTCCCGGCAAAACTGTTCCTGTTGTGTTGACTTAAGCCGCCAAGATAAATCTACATATGAAAAATATTATAAATTCTACATCATGAAACTATTGTACGTTGTCTGTGATTGTACTGATGTCACGCCCCGTTTGGGATATGACGGGTTAATGCATCAAAATCGCGGAAGAAAAGCGAAAACAATTTTTTGCAGTTTAAGCCAAAAGACGAAACTTTTTTTTTCAGTGTACTTAAGTACTAACTGGTACTGTACTGAACTACCACATAGAATTACGTTTCGCAAGTAATAGAATAATACATAGAGGAGTTTATGACAAACATGGCAATTTAATTCTATATATGTACAACCTGTGACGTTCGCAATGGCGACACCTCGAGGTCGTTCTTTCGCAATGGCAAATAACGATGTATATGCGAGTTGCGTACGATGACAATAAGTTGAGATTTCTTGGAAAAATTCAAATATATAAAATTCAAGCAAGTATAAAGGATTTAAAATAAAATTCAACTTAAATCTAAAAAATAAAATTCTGCTTAATTTTAATAAATAAAAATAGATAAAACATAAAATAAAACATAAAATAAAACATAAAATATAACATAAAATAAAACTACAAAGTTCAGACTTTTGTACAATCAACAAGAATAAACGGACAATCATAAAACATAATTCACTTTTTGTTACGCACAAAAAGTGCTATGAAAGATAGGGCGGCCTATTTGATCTTCGGCACGCTTTGGACTGCCTTAGCCCAGCCAATCGTGTAAATATGTATAATGAAATCTTTAAAAGCTTATTTATACTTAAAAGGCCTGCATTGAATTATCCCAATTAATTATTTAATTAATGTTCGGAGTAACGAACGGAAGGCTACCAAGGTCACATTATATGTAAGTTTAAACTCTAATAGTTATTACGAGACTAGGGCCTAAACATAGTGAATAAATAATTTATCAGAATAATGCACTTAACTATACAGACAAGTATTCATTATTCTTATAATTCGTACCTAATACAAACAACGTTGGTTTTTACGTTTAATTTTAGCTTTGACTGACGACGCTATTACGTTATTACGAATTAGGAATGTTATTACACGGCATTATTAACTTACCGGAGACAAATAAAATGTTGTTAAGATGAACGTTATGTAACTGTAATGTCCGGGTGTATCTAGTATAGTGTAGCGTTTGGGAAATCGAGTGCCTACTAACAGTGCTACTAGCTCACTACTACTAGCGAGAAAAAATTAAACAAACATTTATATAAAACAAAAATTTATATAAAACAAAAATTTATATAAAACAAAAAACCCATTATTTATTGAACTGTTATTTATTGTTCAGATGGTGTTAATCAATGGAGTAATCAATATATCTATAGGAAAGAATCAGGAAAGAATCGTTATTATACAATCGGTGTGCACTTTACAGCATGATATTCAAATGAATCCTGTCGGCGAGCGCGAGCACTTTTATCTACCAACTCATCTGTTAACAAAAGTGACCTAAATCTTACATCACCGGCCATTGTCTCTAAATTAAATCACTAAATGAGGCGGATCCGACCACTAACACTACCTAACACTACCAAGCAATAACAGTACCTATAATATATCGATACTATGGTATATATATATACTATGTTATGTTTTACTATGTTATGTTATATACTCAGACCTGTATGTACTACTACAACAAAAAGGATGTTCCTTAGCACAGGTCGTACAAAGTGATTTGCATAATAAGTGGACATGTCCTGGAATGAGGGAATTTTGCACACTACTGCGCCGAAGGAGGAAAATGATAGTAATTAAACGTCGTTATGCAGCATCTGGAAGAAGGCCATATTAATCAGAAGTTGCCATTAATAAGAAGTTGGCATTAATCAGAAGTTGGCATTAATCAGAAGTTGGCATTAATCAGAAGTTGGCATTAATCAGAAGTTGCCAAACAAATCAAAGGGTCATTTGTACAGAAATGTAATTGGGCAATTTCGCGCTTGTAACAAGCGGCTATCTCGCGGATCCTAGAGATCTATCAGGTGATATAGCGTCGCAATGCTGCGTTGAATTGCGTGATATGATTTCTGATGCAAGGACCTGAAATGTTCCCACAGCGAACAATTAGAATTTGTAAGAATAAGAGTTGTAGGAATGAGTCTTAAGCGGACCTCACACGATCAATAATACTGACAGTACTTAAAATTGCCAATATTAAAATAAATAATATTAAATACTAAAATAAAATAAATAATAAATAAATTGAATGAAATATTTTAGTTAGTATTGAAATAAATCAATTATGTATACATAGATAGGTATGTGGTAAATAATAATAATATATAATAATAATATTTCCCACAATACGTCACAGGGGTAGATTTCATCTGCACAGTGATGGTTTCACCAAATGGGGGAAACCGGAAGAGAGTCAGCCAGTGTGACGATTTGCGGCCTGCTGAGATAGAGATCCGTGGAAACAGGTCCACATATCATTATACGTACCACAGTACTAATCGGAAGGAAGTAGTGTATTAAATAGGAAGTGAGTCCGTCACGCCTGGCGCAATATTAATCAAACAAACAAATAATTGTAGTGTGCTGAAAACCTTTGGGGACAAAATACTCTATTCGTATAATGGTACCACATATAAATAATACGACATATGAATAATACGACATATAAATAATACGACATATAAATAATACGACATATAAATAATACGACATATAAATAATACGAGTGAGATAGTACTTATATGTGTTTAACATTATATGTGGTTTAACTTATGCCATTATCAATGCTTCTGTGGTTTAACACATGCAGGAATTAATAGTGAAACACAGGAAGTGAACCCGAAGAGGATGCTGTGTTTTGTGGGCTCTGTTCAATTCAACGGCGACGTTCAATTAAATCGCCTGCTGAGAAAATCTAAATCGTTTTGCCCTCAAGTCGACCACTTTTTATTCCTTCGTGACTGAAGAATCTTGGTAACATCCTGCGTTTCGCGGCTTGCGTAATGGGATTTGATTGGAACGCCGGCGTTCATTACGTTTGTATAACAACATTAGGCGTACAAAAATAATGGTTTACAGGTTTATATTTTTAATTAATAATAAGTTTTTAACTTTTTGTTAATAATCTTGAAAAAAATGGTTTGGGATCACTTCCCAGATTACACTTTCAAGGAATATATTCTGAAGAAACATTTTACAGAAACATTCTACAGAAACATTCTACAAAAACATTCTACAAAAACATTCTACAAAAACATTCTAGAGAAACATTCTACAGAAACATTCTACAAAAACATTCTACAAAAACATTCTACAAAAACATTCTAGAGAAACATTCTACAGAAACATTCTACAAAAACATTCTAGAGAAACATTCTACAGAAACATTCTACAGAAACATTCTACAGAAACATTCTACAGAAACATTCTACAGAAACATTCTACAGAAACATTCTACAAAAACATTCTGAGAAAACATTCTAAGAAAACATTTTGAAAAAAACATTCTGAAATAATATTCAGAAGATACATTCTGCAGAAGCATCCTGAAGAAGATTATTTGTGAAGCATGACACGGTGCCATCTTCTCAGGTCCGCGAAGCGTGTAGATCACAGGATGTAGCTGTTCGCCATCGGAGTCAACGACAGATTTACTTTCATGAATCTCATGCGTGAAAGCCAAGGAAGCATTCTTCACCCATATTTGACCAACAATAAATGCTTCATTCTGTAATAATCGCACTTACAATCAAGAGCAAAATGCCTTTACCGATGCTGGAAAAAGTCAAAGATCGTCGGGATGCTAAGGTCAACATCAATAACAATTAAAATCGCTCCTTGTCTATCTTTCACTCTTATTGTCTCATTTTATTTCTCTCGTTCTGTCTCCTCTCTCTATCTCTCTCTCTTTTTTCTCTCTCTGTCTCTCTTTTCCTCTCTCTTTCTCCCTCTCTCTCTCTCTTTCTCTCTCTCTCTCTCTCTTTCTCTCTCTCTCTTTCTCGCTTGCTCTCTCTCTCTCTATGTGTATTAAGACTCATTGCTTCTCCTCTAAATTAAGCCAGAGGTTTATAGCTTCCAGGGAATGCGCCTTAGATAAACTTCACCGCAAAAGAGAAATGTTAAAATGTTAAGCAATTGAAACATGATTCAAGCGCCCGTATTAATCAGTTTACTCAGAATTCACCATTTAGCACTCGATAAGACCATTTGCACAGCAACGTGTTCAAAAAGCCATTTTCTACATGTTTTATATCTTTTTATGCATCATATCTTTTTATGCATATTACTTAATAACTTGGATTTAGCTCAGTAGTTTGGAAATACCTGCAGCTACCTTTTTGCATACATACATCTAGTAAACCTGGGGTTTAACAGTAATTAATAAGCCTCAGTTACGAAACACATCCGTCAGAGATTGTCAAATAAATTCCTTTGGTTTCGTTGTGGATATATTCACTAATAAAATAATATATTCCCCCAATAAAATAATATATTCACTAATAAAATAATATATTCACTAATAAAATAATATCTAGCGAAATTTACCAATATAATAAATGCATGTGCATAACATAACAACGAACATTGTAAATTCCTTAATGCGGCTTTAATTCCCGTCGTAATGAGTGCAGAGTTTAAATCATTAATAATTGATTTTGCCTTTCCTGTCAAGGGCGTTCCAGAAACGTTGCCAGCGAGCAATAACAATTTTTTTTAACATTTTCTGCATTAAGTAGCAGACAAGCAAACAAAGCCTGCAATTAGTTTTACAAGTCAATAACTCTTGTCACATCGGTACCTGTTACCGGATAAAAGGGTAAACGTATTGGTTATTGCTTCATGAGTTTGAATTGTTGATAAGTTGAACGCTTCATAAGTTTAAATCATAAGTTTAAATCTTTCATAAGTTGAAATGCTTCATAAGTATACAGAAAACGTCTGGCATGCTGGACAAGAATATTTATGGCGATGTGGAGAGCATAATCAATTTGATTATGCATAATCATTCTGATTATCCACCTATCGGGGCGCTTGGCACCCTGCCAAACGTTTATCTAATATAGCTTATGTATAAACTATGTTTGAATATAATGTTTGTGTAGTATTGAAGATAAAAAATCAAATAAGTGAAATAATAGCCATGTTCCATGAAGCTGTTCGGAACAGTTGCCGGCAAATAGTGGCCAATAGCATTCAAGGTCGCAAAATTTCTCTAAACGCCATTGGCTGCTAACTGTTCAAGCCTGCTTGGGACAGCTTCATGGAATATGGCTAATATCAAGTAAGAAATAAAGTCAACTGAGATAAAATCAAATAAGAAATAAAGTAAGAAATAAAATCAAATAAGAAATAAAGTAAGAAATAAAATCAAATAAGAAATAAAGTAAGAAATAAAATCAAATAAGAAATAAAATCAAGTGAAATAAAATCAAGTGAAATAAAATCAAGCGAAATAAAGTCAAGTAAGAAATAAAATCAAGTGAGTTAAAATCAAGTAAGAAATAAAATCAAATGAGTTAAAATCAAGTAAGACATAAAATCAAGTGAGTTAAAATCAAGTAAGAAATAAAATCAAGTGAGATAAAATCAAGCGAAATAAAGTCAAGTAAGAAATAAAATCAAGTGAGTTAAAATCAAGTAAGACATAAAATCAAGTGAGTTAAAATCAAGTAAGAAATAAAATCAAGTGAGATAAAATCAAGTAAGAAACAAAATCAAACAAGAGCAATAAAACAAAATGTGTTAGGTGCCAACGCATAACACGTTACCTAATCGTAAATTATGCATAAATTAATTCAAATTAGTTTTTGACAAGGAGCCAAGGAACGGTTGCGCAAGAGGACTTTTTACTAATTTTTATTCGGCATAATGTAAACAAATTCCTCGACAGGCTGCAGCGGAAATTTGTTCACAGGCTCTAAACCTTTGAGCGCTGCTACAAATCTAAAATGTTAATTAGCGTTCCAATTTCTGCGTTTTGCGACAGAGAACACATTCGCCACATCTGCTAGAACAACATACATATATGTTAGAACCATTGCTAGAACCACATAATAGAACCATATACTAGAACCACATACTAGAACCACATACTAGAACCACATACTAGAACCACATACTAGAACCACATATTAGAACCACATACTAGAACCACATACTAGAACCACATACTAGAATCACATACTAGAATCACATACTAGAACCACGTACTAGAACCACATACTAGAACCACATACTAGTACCACATACTAGAACCACACATAAAACCCAGAACATTCTGGCCCAGAACCACCCAGGTCCCAGAACCACCCAGGTCCCAGAACCTTTACTCTTCTCTTGATACTTGTCTAATATCAAATTTAAATATTAAATAATTATTTATGAAGTTAGATATGTAGTAAAAATGTCAAATGTATGCGTATAAATTAATATGGATATTTATGTAAATCCGGTGTAAATAAAAATTCCTGACATCACTTTTCGTGTTGCCGACTCATGGGTAAGAGGAGAGTGAATCATTACCTTGATGTCATTAATAAGGCTGGATTCATACGTCATTATTTACACCTATAATATACATGTTTATCCAAATAATCGTCAAATAACGTCAAAATAGTAATCAAAATATAGTGATAATAATAGAAATAATAGCAATAATAATAATAATACGTATAATAATAATGCGAATAATTATAAGACGTATAATAATAATACGAATAATAATAGTACATATAATAATAATACGAATAATAATAGTACATATAATAATAATACGAATAATAATAATACGAATAATAATAATACGAATAATAATAATACGAGTAATAATAATACGAGTAATAATAATACGAATAATAATAATATACGAATAATAATACTAGCCTAGCCTCATAATAATAAAATTAAAACTATCATAATAAATAAAAGGTTAATTAAAAATAAACGAATAAATTCCTGGCTTAAATAAAATAAAATCTTATCTGAACTTTAATGGCTAATAATCTTAAATACTCCGATAAATGGCGCATAAATCTGGAATTTAATGAAAGATGCAGATCAATAAAAACAATTTTATTGCTAGTTTAGGTCGTTTCCCAATTGCTATTCTTTAAGAGTCTGCATTATTTTGTTTTTCATCTATTTCTTGTTTTATTTTCCGTCTCCTGTTTTGTTTTTCATCTATTTCTTGTTTTATTTTATCATCTCTTGTTTTATTTTATCGTCTCTTGTTTTATTTTAACGTCTCTTGTTTTATTTCATCGTCTCTTTTTTTTACTTTATTATCTCTTGTTTTATTCTATCGTCTTTTGTTTTGTTCTATCGTCTCTTGTTTTATTCTATAGTCTCTTGTTTTATTATATCGTCCTTTGTTTTATTCTATCGTCTCTTTATTATCTATTCTATCGATCTTATTTTATTCTATCGTCTCTTGTTTTATTCTATCGTCTCTTGTTTTATTCTATCGTCTCTTATTTTATTCTATCGTCTCTTATTTTATTCTATCGTCTCTGGTTTTATTCTATCGTCCTTTGTTTTATTCTATCGTCTCTTGTTTTATTCTATCGGTCTTATTTTATTCTATCGTCTCTTGTTTTATTCTATCGTCTCTTGATTTATTCTATCGTCTCTTATTTTATTCTATCGTCTCTTGTTTTATTCTATCGTCCTTTGTTTTATTCTATCGTCTCTTGTTTTATTCTATCGATCTTATTTTATTCTATCGTCTCTTGTTTTATTCTATCGCCTCTTGTTTTATTCTATCGTCTCTTATTTTATTCTATCGTCTCTTGTTTTATTCTATCGTCTCTTGTTTTATTCTATCGTCTCTTGTTTTATTCTATCGTCTCTTGTTTTATTCTATCGTCTCTTGTTTTATTCTATCGTCTCTTGTTTTATT